>KZ451885.1:5794981-5807070 GCA_002786265.1 Apostasia shenzhenica | reverse complement strand
ATATATATATATATATAGGGAGGAAAATGGCAATATGAGATCTGTTTATTGTGTTTATACTGTTGATTCTGTTCATACTTGTTGCTTATGTTCTATAGCATAGACTTGAATCGCAAGTGTTATAAAATAGCAACGGAGGTTGCGTTTAGTGTGTTCATACTTGTGTTGTGCTTACAGTCTACGACATAGCTTGAATTGTATTGGAGGCATTTAGTTCGATATTATTTTAATGTTATGGCATGTCATATTATCTAAATGTTATGATATTTAGATGTCATTTTTTTTATTCATAATTTTGTGATTTTTTAAAAAATTATTTAGAGATGTCATCAAATTAAATAATTTTTTGTTTTTAAATTTTTAAATAACGTGATATAACATCAAAACTAGCAATTAATTAACAATAAATTTTAAAAAATAGAAAAATTATATCATGCAGACTAATGTGCTACTCATACGTCAAAAAGTCGACTGTGATGAAAATTCCTTCTCTTTGTCTCATGAGATTGCAGTCTTTCATGCGGGTCATATGAATAGTCAAGTTAATAATTAAGCAAAGCTAAAATATTAGAGGTGGCTTTGAAAATACATTGCCAATG
This sequence comes from Apostasia shenzhenica, assembly GCA_002786265.1. Lineage (NCBI taxonomy): Eukaryota > Viridiplantae > Streptophyta > Magnoliopsida > Asparagales > Orchidaceae > Apostasia > Apostasia shenzhenica. The sequence goes on along the minus strand of KZ451885.1, from coordinate 5,806,471 downwards.
TTGAATAACGAAGAACGAACGTGAATATGATTCCTTCGAATTTTTTAGGAATAATATCTTTCGAGTATTGCATGTTAGAAAAAGTAAAATAAATACACATAAGAAGTACGACATTGTAATCAATATTATTCAGAGGAGCAATTATTCAATTTGATGCTCGACTGGTTTAGCGCTGAATAGTTGGGCATCATGTGTGCACAGTGAGTTGGCTCAGTTGTTTTAGTGCTGAACCGTTCAGGCATTGAACAAAATATTTTTTCCACTCGAAGATTATAAATGCTGGGCTTAGATCTCTGCTCATAATTTTTAATTCGTTAGATAATTCAAAGAATTAAATATATTATCTATTTTTTGGATTTCTTTGATGTGCAGCGGGACTAAAAAAAAACTTAGTTCAAGTGCATTTTATTAAATGGAAATAAAAAGGATTAAAAATCTTGAGTAATTGTATTTAAAATTGTGTTTCATGTGACAGACAAGATCAAGAATTAAAAAGAGAGAGACTGAAAAGGATAAGATCTATATTCAATTAATGCAGCTCTTTTTCTTTATTTATTGGATTATTGCGCATTTAAAATAGTGGCTGAATTTAGAAATTTCAAAAATAAAGTCATGGTTTCAATTATCATGCACTTATCTTCTCCAATTATTATTTTTAAATATTAATTTTGAATTGACTCAAAATCGAGTCATTTCAAGTAGTCGAATCTACTCAAAGTCTAACCAATACGTAAATAATAATTCATATTATCATAATTACATATATTACACTCATTTTTAAAAATTACACTACAGCTTTAGAAAAAGTGTGTGGAGTGTAATTTTTAGGTGTGGCGTGTAATTTAAAAAAAAATATTTGATATGTAAATATGATGATACGAAATATTATATATATAAATATTCTTTTTAATTTTAAATTGAGTTCTTGTGTTTAAAATTATTTTCAAATTTAATTAAAATAACTTAATGCCGGCACTACTCGCATTTCAAGTTACTCGCTGTCCTTTTCACAAATATTAGGCGTTTTAATTAACTAATTCAAGCCCCTGTTTGTTTGGCAGTCTAAAATTAACCTGGTTTAATTTTAAACAGGCATATCTCATCAAATATAAAATTTAATATTAAAAATTAATTTTATTTCACATATTACACATATTACTAAAATAATAACTAACTTATGTCATATTCTTCACATATCCCAACATAATAACTAACTTTATTTCACATCATTTACAACTTTCAATAAAAATATATTTTTGTCTGAATTTAATTTTAACCTTATTAAAATTAAACTTTATAAACAAACAAGCTCCAAGTAGTTAAAATAGATTAGATCTGATGAAATTGATCTTGGCCGTCCAAAATAGAACGTGTGTTGGAGATTGGGTAATATGCGTTCTAATAAGGGTCCATTGTAGAGGATCGGGAAGATAATTGTGCTCAAAAAAATTTATTAGGGATTCTGGGAGTGCTTGGCTAAATATGTCGGACTCAGAAAGCAGACCTCGTTGTGGGACCAGAGCAGTCTGGCCAATGAGAAATGAGTCGTGTTAACATGTTAAAAAATTATGATTAATAGCACTTAGTTTCTTTTAATTTTAGCTTATATGCAATTAGCTTTCTCTATTTTCTTAATTAATTAAATAAGTCATCAAATTTAAAGTTAATTACAAATAAATCTTTTAGTATTAGTTAAAATACTTAATAAATTAAATTTTTTAAATTGATAAGTACATTTTAAATTTATATTTATTTAAAATTTTAATTTAATTTTTAAATTAGTTAAATTAGTCTATTAATTAAAAAATCATCTATTAAATTTCTTTATTAATGTTAAGAACTTATTTGTATATTATTTTAAATTAAAAGCCTTATTTAATTAATTTAAAGATTAAAGAATAATAAAAGTACAGTAGAAATTTAGTTGCTATTAATTAGAAAAAATAAAAAAAAGTAAGTAAAACTTAGATATTTTATATATTTAAGTTTTTAATATTATATTAATTAAAAAGTTATATGAAATTTAAAATTTATGCATAACTCATGTTATAAAATTATGATATATATATATATATATAATAAAAATTACAATTTTTATATGATTTTTGTATAATTAAATATTTGATTTAGTCAATAAACTCAAGAAATAAAAAGTAAAGAATAATATGTTCATGAAATGAAATTATTATATACATGCTATTAAATTCTAATTATTTTACATATTTGATATTTAATTTTTTAATATTATATATTAAAAAGAAAGAGTAGGTGAAAGAGAGAAGCTTAAAGTGTAATATGAATGTTTATCAATTTAAGTAAAAATTTAGATAATTTTTTTTAATAGAGGTTAATTTTAAAAAAAATTATGAAAATAGTTACATTCATAGTAGAGCTAGGAAATGAGTATTATCTAATAATTTTTATTATTAGAAAAGCTATAAAAATAATTACTTTTTTCAATAAAAGTAATATTTATTATTAAAAAAATATTTACGAACACTTTTACTTAAATTGATATACTAATCTGTTAAATTTAAAAATTAGATGAACTTATATTTACATAAAAATAAATCAGAAGGTCTCAAATACTATTTTCCCTTTAATAATAAAAATATTATAGAACTTGTGAGAATAGTGAGGAAACTTGAAAATCTAGGTGAAGAGCTAAAAGATATAAACTTATATGGAACTGCTTTTAAACATGGGGGACCTAATCGTAATTTATGCCTCCCTATGTTTGTGGTCTTAACTAACTAATTTGCACATATATATTAACTAAATAGATTGCAGATTCGAGGGTTTCAACTCTCTCTCTCTCTCTCTCTCTCTCTCTCTCTCTCTCTCTCACTTATTCGTAGCTCTGATCTCCTTATGAAACGCCAAAAGGAAGGAGAGCGCACGAAATGCACAAGAATCCCATAGATCTGGCCCAACCCTCGAGCACTAACAGTAGACAGAAACCCTGCTTCTCCAGGCCGGCGGGGCCCAATGCGCCCTTGCCGGTGCCGTTGGTGGCAGGCGGAGGACCGGCCGCGTTCCCGAGCCACATGGCGGTGCCGATGCGCGGTTCGCAGCACCGGCGCGCCAGATCCGAGGTCGCGTTGCGTACTCCGGAGGATTTCGATCTGAGTTCAGCAGATCCTACCGCGACGGGGAGTTTCGAGGAGATCGGTTCTGAGGACGACCTATTTTCGACGTTCATGGACGTCGAGAAAATCGATTGCAAGCTGGAGGGTAGCGGATCGGGGTCGGATGGCGGAGTGTGCCGGGATCGGGCGGTGGAGAGCACTGGAGGGGAGGAGGACCGGAGGATTGACAATGCAAGCGGTGGCGGGGCGGCGGCAACATCGAGGCCAAAGCATCGGCATAGCAACTCGGTGGATGGTTTGTCGATGTCGTCGTCGGCGGCGTCGAGAAGGGAAGGGGTGTTCGCGGAGATGATGGAGGCAAAAAAGGCCATGACGGCTGAGCAGCTAGCGGAACTCGCTGCCATTGACCCCAAGAGGGCGAAAAGGTGCATTCAGTTTGCTCATGTCTACCGTGCTCTTTTTTTTTTCTTGTTTTTGGGCTACGTGCGTGTCTGACGTTCTATGGTTTTCTCTTTTATGCAATAATTTTAAGATTTGTTTTCTTACTCCTTCACATTCCTCAGTCTTTAGCTCGGGATTTTTATTTGTAGCTGGAAGCTCCTTCATTCTTTCGCATGCTTCTTATTTTTGATTGTCCCTTAGTTTTTAGATGTATTAGCTAATCAGTGATGCAGGTCAGTGGTTCATAGCTTCAAAGCCTGGCGATTAATTGATTCATGAACAGTGACATGTTGCTGACCTTGAAAAGATTATATCTTTTAAGATATTTTCATGTATTAATCGAGACTTGGTAAATGAGAGGCTTTCTTCAGGGGCCTGAATCGAGCATCGATGTTATTTCAAATTATATGCCATTTTAAATCATTTTTACTATTTGAACTTGATTTGAGCTTTAATGACGCTATTGTTATTTGCTTTTCTGTGGTTCCAGTATGACATTGTTTTCTTAGTGGGATGGATTTCTATTTCTGTGAAACTGGAAATTTTCAGATTACTATAACTTTGTTTTTGTCCAGTATATTAGAAATTTCATGTAATTAATATATGAATAAGATGCATCTGCCATGGAAATTAGTTGTTTACAACACAAGATTGCGTTTCCACAAGGAACGAGCAACATTGGATTTGTTCTTATTGAAAACTGAAGTGACTGTGATGTGGCATTTCTTTTGAGTTGAGTTAGATGTGTCTTGAGAGTTCTAGTGCACAAGTCTTGCTTCTAAATTTGAAAAAGGTACATTTAGGGCTTTTTAATGTATCAATTCGCACATGACAAGTATCGGTGTCCATTTCAAGACATCAATCTATGCTCATATGCAGGCCTAAGCTTAACTATGAAGGACGATTTCTTTGTTCCAAAACTGCAGTAAGCTCAAATGATTAGCTAAGAGCTTTAGTATGAGCCTTTATGCAAAAAAAGGTTATTCAGTTGTCTATTTCATCAATAATTAATGCTACAATGTGTAATAAGTTAATATGCATATCACCAGTCTTGGATCTAGACCACTTCCATATCTTTAGCCATATGAAACTTCTTATTGTATCATATTAGTATTCAGTAATACTGTTTACAGATGAGAAGAAAAAGATATACGTGTAGCTTATTGTATGCAATATGTTAAGTGTGATGTATAGAAATTTTGCAACGATATTGCAGCATGCTTCTCCAAATCTATTTATAAGGATGAACACAGCTTAATTCACACGTATTTGCAAATACATGTCAGTAGGCTATAAGCATCTGCAAAAAGGTTTGGTTGATTGGCATATTATTAAGCCTGGTAAATACACTATTGTTTGTTGGAGATTTCTAACTAGAAAATTACCCTATTGAGTTTAATGTAGAAGGCTTATGCATATCTGCAAAATTTTTCTCTCTTTTTTGATCCTCAATTTTGCACTAATATTCATCCTGTGCTTGAATGATTTTAAAAATCTTATCTAATGATGTGCTCAGGATTCTAGCTAATCGACAATCTGCAGCTCGCTCAAAAGAAAGAAAGGCGCGTTATATCTCTGAACTCGAGAGGAAAGTTCAGACACTTCAAACTGAAGCGACAACATTATCTGCACAACTTACACTTTACCAGGTTTGCCTAGATTTGCTTTTTGTAAAGAAGATCGAGTATCACTAGTTATGCAGATGGTATGTTTTTTACTAAGCTAGGTAGTAGTTGTGCGCAATGACTCCTTGATTCTTTTATCACCATTATTGGAAATTGCTACCATTAGCAAAAGAACAATACTACATAGCCCCCACAACTAGCCTCCAAAGGTTCTGAGGCTTTTGGGTATTGTCTTTATCCACTAATTGAGAGGATGATATATTATACCATTCTCTCTCAACTATTGGCTAAAGCCAATATCCATATCCAAATATTATAGAACCTTTGGGGGCTAGTTTTGGGGGCTCTATATCATTTTTATTAGCAAAGTCATTATAATCCAATAGTAAGTTATGAAGAATTTCTAATTGTATTACTTTATTTTTGTGGTAGCAAGTTTGCTTCATAACTTTCTCATTATGATTCCACGTGCAAGGTCATTAAACTTGATTCAGAACATCAGAATGCAAAACAGGACAAATCCCAAACATTACAAATGATTTATACATATTGAACCATAGCATGGATTGAACTGACGCTTGCAACATAGTTGTGGGCCCTTGACGTAGAATGTGCTCTGATAGACTGTTAGAAACTGATGCAGAGCAAAGAAGGATGAGAAGGAGAGAAGATCAGAGGAAGGCAGAGAAAGGAAGAAAGAGGAAAACTAAGTGCGATTTTATTTAATCATCCAAAATTTAGTGACTACAAAGATTTGGGACTTATTTTATAGAGTTTCAAGCCCAAGTGTGTAGAGAAAATAAAGGTTAAGTAGCTTAGTAAACTAGAGAAAAGGAAGGCCAACAAATAAAATAAATTATACGACAGCAAATTGACCTTGATTCTCAAAAATTGAATGTTATCTCCCTTTATGCTTAAAATAGGTGTGATGAGAATCACTCTTATCACTGTAATTAGCCATATTTCTAATGGATGTTTCCAAACTTCTGAACTTATATTTAAATTCTGAAGCTGACACAATATGTTTACATAGCTTAATGAGTATTATTAATCAATTTCCTTGCCTTTGATTGTCCAGAGAGATACTACAGGGCTTACGGCAGAGAATGCGGAGCTTAAGCTACGCTTACAAGCTATGGAGCAACATGCTCAACTTCGTGACAGTAAGACCTATACTATTGCAGAAATCAGTTTTTGCATGCCTGAGTTAGTTTGGATGGCATATAGTTGTCATAAAATCATCTCACGTGATGATATATTGTGTTGGATGATGAATTATGTTCTAAAAGATCGGTTGTCATTGGTATGGAGTAATTCTATCGCCTGACTATGGTCTATTAACCCTAAAGATTAAATCCTAGTTATGTTATTGTCAGCTTCATTTCGTCAAGTAATAGAATTCTAGGAAATTGATCGGGAACTGACGGGCTTTTGAATTGAGAAGAAGGGGGAGCTCAAAGTTGAATAGGGATCTTGTCATTAGACATGAACTTGGGTTGCCCTAACAAAAGTGTGGTTTTAAACAGAGCTGATTGGAAATGAGAAGTTTATGTAGCTGACTCTATTTTTGGGATTAAGGCTTCTTGTTGACAGGTTTTGGGTAGGCAATATACAGAATATCAAATAGAAGATTCTGTGAAATTTTGTAGTAATTGCAGATTATATTGAGGTAACTGCTAGAAAACAGATAGCAACCCAACTCTCAGCATTTCCATGAAAAGGTTGGCTTTTTATTTCAGGCATGTTATAATTTTGATTTTTCTTGTAGCAATTTGTAATGGAGTCGTGAAAAATAAGGGTACATTTTTTCATGGGGAGTTTTTGGCACTGAAGAGTTTCTTATAACACTTCGTTAGCAGCTTTTTCTGGTGAACCAACTACGCTGTAAACCTTATAGATCTCTGGGACATACTTAAAAATCATACCAAAGTTGGAAGGCTATTCTTTGTCATTCATTATTATGATTGGCATCATACTACCATTTCATTCATTTATATATATATATATACATAAACATATCATGAAGGAAAAATATTTAGATATAACAAAAAAAAAAACAATTGAATTGTATTCGGACACAAAAATCATCTCCATAATTGAATTGTAGTTAATTCACTTTTTTATTGCTATGCAAAAAAAAAAATCTCTAAACAATACTACATAGCCACACAATTAATTTTTAAAAATACTAAGACCTTAAAGCATTGACAATCTACTAATTTAGAAGTTAGAATATTATATTATTCTTGCAACTATTAACTAAAGCTAATAATATCTAAAAAATTCTAAAACCTTTCGAAATTAATTATGGGAGCGCTATACTATTTTCCTTTTTGAAATTCATAATATTTGTGCACGCACAGATGATATGGTGCACACAACGCTGTCCTTTCTCATAAAATAACAACAATTTTTTGTTTTTTTCCCCTCTAATGAGTAAATAGACCCACAGGCTAACAGCCAGCCACCCATCCATAAAGCTTAATCAGCGAAATCAACAGGCAAAAACATTAAAAAAAAAATTAAAGAAAGAGAAAAGCGCAGCATTTGATCTCCCCAAGTTGAGAAATTTCAGAGAAATAGAAAATAGAACGGCATCGTGATGTCTCAGTGGAAGGGCTAATGAACAATGCATCATTCACGATAGCTCCAAGTTTTTACTAACTTTGCATATGAAGAGTAAAACAAACTTAAAACTAAAACGAGAATAGCACCATCTCCCAAGAATCTTTTTCTCAGAAATATGACAAAATAGTTTAGAATGATGCATCCACCAATGGATAACTATCTTTTCGAGGGCCTTGCCGCACTAGAAGTATCATCACCATCATCATCAATGGAGTTGTCTTCTCGGGGCCTTTTGCTCTTTGCAGAGGTCCCCTCTTTTCTAGTATCATCATCATCATCATCATCATTGCCATCCTCCTCCTCATCAATATCCTCATCCTCACCATTCTCTTCCCCGGGCTCAAAATCACTAGCATCTTCTTCATCTTCAGCTTGAGCAATTGGTCGGACTAGGTATTCTGTTCCCATTTCCTTCCCCAGTAATCAAAAGATAAATAATTAGATTGTCGTTCTTAAACCAAAAACAAAAAGTAAAGGGTTATAAATGAATGATCACCAATAATCACAAGCAGAGGGAATGAGCAGAGCTAACATATTAGTGTAAAGTAGGTGAGGCGTCAGCTAATTATACAATAACAAAGTGCTAGATACACCGAGGCTCCTGAGATCAGGAGCTACTTGCTAGTTGATCCCAACTTAGGTCTCTCAGTTCTGAATTAAGTTATTAACATACAATTAGACCATTATCACAAAAAAAAAATACAATTAGATAGTACTATTTCTATTAGCTCTTAATGAATTCGCTATAATATCCTAAACTCTCCTTCACCTTTCCACCTCTCTTTGCAGAACTAACACCAAGCTCTCCGTTATCACTCTGCATCTCACTCTCCATTTCTCACCTCTATCACTTTCTAACTCCCAAGTCCTAACCTATGAAGCACCAATACTTCGTGGAGCCTAACGTATCCGTATCGTATTCGTATCGGATATCGATACTCTCCGATATTCCGATACGTCACGTGACGTATTAATTTTTATTTTAAATTTTCAAAAATCCGATACTTGTCCGATACTTTTCGATACTTTTCGATACTTCTAATTAAAGAAAAAAATATTAAATCAATTGGTCTGGCCTACACAATAAAAACTAAAAAATATATTATACATAAAACACAACTCATGCATAGACTCGAATAATAAGATTGAGAGATATACTAAACTCACGCAATTGGGATTACAAAATGCTTAATGCACGCTAATGTTTTGGCAATAGAAAAAGAATTTAGTATTTACAAACAACTGTATCATCTAATTTTTCTATCTCAACCATATTATCGTTACTTCTGTTAGACATCGATCACCTTTTTTTTTACATTAATCAAGCTCATATTATAAAAAAGATAAAACTTTGGTCTTTTTTTATTTTATTTATTTATTTAGTTAAGACTCAGAGAGAGGGGAGCACATATCTACTTTAACTAGATTAGTGTATCTGAGTTTATGTCACATTATCTATGTTATTTTTAATAATATGTCGTTTGCATTGAGCTAATTAATTTAGATCGAATTTAAATTAAAACTGAAACTAATTTATTGATGTATATTTAAACTCTCATCTCACTTAGATAATCTGTGATATGTTGAAAGTAATTAAATAAATTTTAAAATATTATTTTAATTTAAAAAATCTTTTTAAACTCAAATAGTTGTTGAAGGATATTTTTATTTTTTGTAGTTCAATTATCTATAATATTTTTTTAATAATATTAATAATATTTAAAAAAATATAATTAATTTGAAAAAAAAATTTAAAAATATTTTTAAAAATTATAATAATAAAATGTATAAGTTATTATAATCTACCATAGATTTATATCTTAAATATGAGAATATGACGTATTATACACAAATCTAACAGCTGTATCCTGACGTAACTGTATCCTACTTATTTTAAGTTTGACGTATCGTCATATCGTACTCGTGCTTCATAGGTCCTAACTCTTCTCTCCCTAATCTCAATGTGTTGAAGCCCTCTCCAGCAAACTTACTCAATTCCACCTCTTTGAGCTACTATGACCCTTGTTGACTTCTACACACCACCTTATGGTAAGTTCCTGCAGCTTGACCATCAGTTCCTAGTTCGAACCTCTGGGTCTATTTCTTCATTCCAAAAATCTCATCCCAACCACTGACCTTTTTCGAACACCTGCCTCCAGGACTACCATGGCAGCAGCACTAAGGACGGAGAAGCTGGCGACGTTAGGGATTAATCTCAACATAAATGAGAAGGTGGAGATGGAAGAAGGATTTTTCTTTTTTAGCAGAAACAAACACCGAACACTTTGGTCCCTTTTTTTTTTTGATACTAATGTGTATTTAACAATATTACTTTGAAAATTATAGTTATCTGTTACATGCTACCTAATTGAAATGTCTTTATGACTACAGGGATCTAATCCAAAAATTTAATAATGGCTTGCAACCCAAATGTTATGATTTTTAATTTTTTATGCAAAAATGTTATGAATTGAGAAGTTGGAACCAATGTTAACTTGCGCCTATCTCAGGGCCGGGTATAACTAACCCTAAAAAAAAGGTAGTCACCTGCATATCAAAAGAGTTCAGTACACAGATAATCATCAAGGAAAACGCTAGAACTAAGAGGAACAGACGCAAATATTAACCTCATTCACACGGTAGTTAAGTTTACAAACAAAATCCGTGTGCGTGCTTTAAACTACAAAGAACAGAAAATTGACTGTAAAATGTACAACATGTTTCAAATCACTGAAAATTGAATACATATTGAATTAGTAAAATTTTCAAGCATAAATTTGGTTCATAAATATGAGAGTTTCTTTTGCTTGTATTTTTTTACTACAAATAAGCAAACAAACCGATACACATGTAAAACTAACGAGGTAAACACATGATACAAATTTTGTTAATGTAGTAGAGTTAAACAGGTAGAAGTATATGCAGATAGCCAAAATTATGGCTTTCCAAGATTCCAATAATGTGTATCATAAAAAATGTAGCTTTGAACCAAAGCAACAAATGTGAAATTAAACAGATTGTCAAGTAGCATCCTAAGAAGCTAAAATATACCAAGGCACAACAGCTTTCATTGAAAATAACAACTTGAACAAATATAACTCTATGGCGGATAATAACTCTATTTATTCTAATTCCCTAATGTTCCTTTTCCTTCCGGGAAGTGGAATGGATGCTGGATTTATTAATACTACCTTAAATAATTATTAAAAAAAGATGCACTATATTATTCTTAGTTATTTATAATAACTATAATAAACAATATCAAACTGGATGGTTTGTCAATTTTATGTTGTCAATTATTTAGCAGAAAGAAAGGAATTCAGTTCATAATTATCCATTCAAATTAAAGGGTGACGTATAAATTTTATTGGGTTAAAGAAACATTAGGTCATCGGAGTTAATGTAGGACCGGCTCATAATTATGTATTCAAATTAAAGGTAACATATATAAATATTTAACAATAAAAGTTAAATGAGTAAAAAGACCTTTGACATGTCATTCCCCTTATATGCTTTGCCAGATCGACATGATATTTGCTTGAATTCCATTTGTGTTTTTATTGTTTTGAATTTTCACTATATCTGCAGATCATATTTATCCGGGTTGCTTGATAAATAGTAGAATTTTTTACACAACAGAATCAATTAAAGGAAAACTGTCCTACCACCCTAGCATTCCAAATTCAGAAAATTCCGATGAAAAAAAA
>KZ451885.1:5777855-5791547 GCA_002786265.1 Apostasia shenzhenica | reverse complement strand
TATATAGTTTTTATCTTTCTTCTCATGATGTTTTGGTTGTAGAATTTCAATTTTCTTTTTTCTTTTTTCTAGAAGCTTTTAGAATTTTGATTTCTTTTGCTATTGAATTTGTTAGAATATTATATTAATTTTCCTTATCACAAAACAATGAACACTCCTATTCATGCTATAATAAATAATAAAAATAAAATTCTCCCTTTTTAATTCAAGAGGTTGCAATAAATAATTAAAAACTATGAAATAATTAGAAAATATTTGAAGAACATTCTAAAGAATATTATTTAACACTCCTCAAGCTATATACATACATACATGCATGCATATACATACATACATGCATGCATGCATATACATACATACATACATGCATGCATATACATACATACATACATATATATATATATAACAAATCCAGCTTGATACAGCCATAGAAAATTGACAAAGCTCTAAAGCTTTAGTAAAGATATCTTCAACCTTGGTTTCGATATGAGATGTGATAATCTATCTTGATAGCACAACTTTCTTGATTAATTCAGCCTCAGTAGCTCGTGAAATATAGGATCATTGACAATTTAGAATTGTAGATGGCAACCCTATTGTTTCAATGCATCGTCTTAGGTTGTTCTGTAGAAAAGCCAAAATCATTTAACAAAATCTTAATCTACATCTACATCATCTCATAAACAATATGAACCAATGAAATATGTAATTGGTAATGTACATAACAACCCTATTGTCATAATACATTTCTTAGGCTGTTCGGTAGAAAACCCAAATTATTTAACAAAGTCTTAATCTACATCATCTCACAAACAATATGAGTCATTTCCCTAATATCTCGTCATAGATCTCCTTTCATCAATAAGCTTCAATATTAACACCATTATTATTGTACGACAAACTCTTTCCAAGACTCTTCTTGATATATGTGATTATCCAGAAAATAACTTCCAAATGATTTTATTTGTGGCTCTGCATGTACTGGATTATCACATCTACTGCAAAAGCAACATCAGATCTTGCCATTGTCAAGCATATCAGCTTACCTACTAGAGATATGTATGTTGAGGCATCTTAAAGAGGTTCTCCATCATCAGTTATAAGGCTGAGTATCCATTGGTATTTCAGCAAGTTTACGCCCAAGGATTCTCGTCTTTCCAAGTAGATCCATTGTATTTTTTCTAAACTCCATTGTATATTTTCTGTGTGAGAGACAGTCATTTCTATTGTGATTAATTTCAATCCCCAAGAAATATTTAGGATAACCTAAGTTCTTAGGTTGAAGCTATTACTTGACCTCACATATTCCTTTCTGATTGCTCACAACAAGGTGTTTATCATCTGTTATAAAGCAAGAATAATTGAACTAAAGGAGGTATACCTTATAAAAATAGAATGTTTAGTAGGACTGTTTTGAAGACTAACAGACTTTTTGCCACCAGCAAAAAGCAGGGAGTTGTTAGCAACAATAACATGAGGTAAATGAGTAGTGCCAAGGGAAGAAAATAGGATTCTATACCAGGCGTATTTGTTGAAGCACCAGAGTCTAATTTCCAAGTCATAACGTAGCTGTAGAGCTAGAAGAAGACAGCATAGGATGTTGATGTAGTGAGACAACTAGATGAGATGATAATATTCTAAGACAAGAAATAGAACTGGAAGAGGCTAAAGAACCACAAGGTGGTGGGGATGAGGTAGTAGACATGTTGCACTTTGTTAGGATGTCCGAGTTTCTCCCAACATCCGTCAGAAGAATGACTAGTGTGTGTCCATAGCATGAGCATGGAGGAAAGGAGTTTTACCACGTCCACGACCTCCATGGCCACCTTTACCTTTTTGGCTAGTATGTGGAGTGGCAGTATGTGTAGATTGCTCTATGAGCGTAGATGAAGAACTAGGAAGTTCAGGAATTGCAGTTTCAACCATAAGCTAGGACTGCACTAACTGAAGAGATAAGTGAAGTACAGATATAAATTTTTGTTTCCTGAAAATCATTATTTTGCTTTTGCCACACTACAGGATTAATAGTGAAAGGTTTGTATTGCAGCAATTCATCCCATTTGCCTTCCAAAACACTTTAGTACTCATGCCTAGGTAAGTTTCTATGGAAGATAAACTCTGAATAGAGCAAATAGACTTATGAGATATTTGATCTTTGAAAACATGTAGATCGAAGAAAACTCCCACGCTCTTTGCAATTTCTTGAAACATAAATGCAGAGGCAATAGATAGCTTCAAATTATTTAGAAGTCATGTGAAAACAATATATTCTAAAGCCTGCCATTTGGAGAACTTGATGGTGTCAACAGTGTTTGGAGGAGTCTACATAGGAAAGTGTGCCATGAGGTGCCATGAAAAATTTGAAAGCATGACACAGAAAGAATATTTGGATTTGTTCCAACTTCCAAGAGCACAAAGAATATTTGGATTTGTTCCGGGATGAAGCCATTAAACATGTGGGGTTTGGATAATTGAGTCAAATCGGGTTCGAGTCACTCGTATACAAACTTTTGTTCTATAAATAGATCGAGTTAGGAGGTTGACCCGACCCATGAGGTCCCAAGTAGAAGAGACTGCATTTTCATATTTTTGTCTTTGTTAACACTCACAAAGATTAAGGGTGGTAAAATGGATCAGCAGGTAGGGTTTAGGTTAAAGTCAAATCCCACTCAAGCTGATTAGCCCAACTGAAATCAATGGGTCAAAATGAATGACTTAGTCCTACCTGATTTACTTTGTAACCTACCCGAACAAAAACCGATCCAAGTCTACTTAGAAATACATTTTTTTATAAGAAAAACTAACTATGACATTATACATCTATAATACCTTTGATTTCTTGTGTTTGACCTCTCCACAGCACTGAATGAAGCCCTGAAGCAAGAAGTCGAGAGGCTCAAGATCGCAACGGGAGAAATATCAACACCCTCTGAAGCTGAAAACGTCGGGCTAGCATCCATGCCTTTCAACCCCTCGTTCTTCACCATTCCGCAGCTGCAGCCGCCGGCCTTCCCTCACCAAGTCATTCAGCTATCACCCCTTTACCATCATCACTCCCAGCCAGCTTCCACAAATCACTCTCTCCTCTCACACTCTCATTCCCTCTCAGAAATGCTTTCTCAGGATCCTCTTCCACTTGGGAGGCTTCAAGGATTAGATATCAGCAAGGGCTCGCTCAGAGTCAAGTCAGAAAGCTCTTCTATTTCTGCTAGCGAGGGCAGCAGCAACTTCTAATCACTGCCTGCTAGTATATCTTCCATGTCCATAAACCTGTCCATCATCCTCTTCCTCTTCTTCTTCCTCTTCTTAATTTGGTGATGTTATATTTTTATTCCATTGGTTTGATTTAAGGAAACTAGTTATCATCACCTCGCTTTTTAAGAATTTATGCGCTCTATTTTATCATCTTTTAATTTTAAGTTTTTAACCTGTCTCATAGAGTTTTTGTACCTCTGGTGCTTCTGCTTTCTTTCTGTATTTCATATGCTTTTTAGCGTTGGAATTGTTTGTAATTTGTAATCAAAGTTGGAAATTTTAATTCATGTACACTTTTTTTTTGTTACTCTGTATTTGGTATTAGTTTATTCATGACTTTTTTTTTAGTAAGAATTCATGACGTTGTGTAGTCGAGATTTATATGCTGAGATGAACGAATGATCACATTAAAATAAACTGCATAGAAGATAATTGTGTTAGAGATAAAGATAGAAAATTAATCACATTAAAATAGAATTATGTTAAAAATAATTGTATCAATAAAAGAGGGGGAATTAAATAAAAGCATATTTAGGTTTCAAACATATCTAACATCAATCTATACTTCCCTATCAAAAAAAAAACATCAAACCATGGGTTGCAGAACCTATTCTCTTACTAAGGTTTCGTTTGGTTCATATTTTTTAATTCAATAAAAATTTTAATTATAAAAATTAATTTTATTTTATATTTTATATATTTTAATATTAAAATATATTTAATTATTATTAAATTTTAAAAATAAAATATTTTATTTCTCTAGCCTAAAAAAAATTCGAACCAAGCTGGCCTAAGTATTTTAATATTTATAAACAAAGCATCAAAATAATATTAAAAAAATATTAAATGAAATGCTTCTAAGCACTCATTTTCAACTCAGCAGCTGAATATGACTATATGAGCACTTGCATTTCAACTACCTTAATATTTATATTGGAGGAAGACTTTCATATCTCATGTTCAAATATATCATAACCAATTTTAAAGCAGTAATATCTTTACCTAATTTCTACCAAAAAAATATATATATTTACCTAATAATATTGAATAATAGTAAAATATTGCTCTAATTCTACGGTCACGGTTACTTTTTATCTTTTAAATAAGTCTTTTTAAATAAACTAAATTTCTCACAATAGAGAGATGAAAAACAGTTATGATTCAACTCAATAAGACAAATTAGTGCACCTACTATTTGTGGGATCAGTTGTCATTTTGGTCAGGCCAAACCTGACTCAACCTGTATCAGGTTCAAGCCAATCCACAAATGGATCATCTTCTAGCTCAAAACCATCTAAAATTGTGAATCTAAATATCAGGTTAGCTAACCCCACAACCACCCAAGCGAATAATAATACTTCCCAAACCCACACTAAAACTGTTGTGTAACATGTCAAAAAAATTATAACTGAAACCTAAGCAAAGAAAAAATGTTATTGCCTTATTACCCAAGTTACCAGACCTGCAGCGATTAAAACGAAATGATAAATAAACATGAACTTCATCTAAGGATAAATATAAGAGCATTATAAATAACCATACATGTTAATTTATATATATATATATATTTAATGATTTTTCTTGAAAAGCAGCTAATGCCCCCAGCCTACTCATTCTTTCTCCTCACCAACCTTTTCTAAAAAATCTCAAAATATCAGAAGGCAAAAAGATAACATGCATTAATTTCGAGAGAGTTGTCCTCTTCAGAGCATAAGCAAAAACCGATTTAAGGGACCTAAATCAAAGCCTTCTAAAAATTAAGATGACCATCCAATCTCAGGGCCCTGGTGCAATTTACCCAAAAGCAAAATCAACTAAAAGAGATAAACTAATCATAGATGTTATATGGGCAGCCCGAGGAAGTTCTGGAGAGAGAGAGAGAGAGGGAGAGATTGGGTGGAAAATGATGTATATCATGTTGAAGGAGCATCTCTCAACATGATATACAGAAGCCAAAAATCAAAAATTTTGAGACTGGGAGGAGATCAAAATCATTAAAAAAAAACCATGAGCAACGAGAAATCTGCTTTCTACTTGCCACAATTCTATCTATTTTTTCTGTAGTATCACCTTCAACGTTGTCATAGCATGCTGAGGTAAATGACCCACATTTCCTCCCTCACCTAATACAGATTCAAGAAAAGGAGAACAGCAGATTACCTATCATGTCGTCCGACTATTGGTGGTGGTTCGCTTTGCTGCAAACAGTTGACGGAGAAAAGAAAGTTTTCGACCCGAACGAGTCGAGCTGGTCGTAAGGGTGCCGCCTCTGCTGCTGCTGCTTATGTTCTCTGGAGTAACATCCGGCTCTGGCGAAGCCGGAGGGAGAGCGAAGAGGAATTCATTGAGCATGCGAGAGATCTGGCTGAAACTCGGCCGCATGTTCGGGTCCTCAACCCAGCATGATCTTATAATGAATAAGAGCGCAGGAGGGGTGTCCTCTGGTATTTGTGGCCGCTCTTGCTTTTGCATTCAATCCAGGGAGCCAAAGAAAATGAACAACATATCAACATATTTTACATGTTTAGTCAAATATATTAAATTAATGAACTTTGTTTGTATAGGTAGTCTTCCGTAATATTTTTCTAAAAATAAAAGAGATCGCAACTCACAATATCAACATTTTGAAAGATCTCTCAGCAATACATAAGAGGCATTTGGTCAAATGTTATCATGATGTTGTCATGATAATAAAAATAAATTAATAGTACTGTTATATTTTAATATAATGATATTAAATTAAATTAAAGTTAATTTAGAGATAACAATGACATAATAGTATCTAAAAATTGAAGGTAAGTAGAAACAAAAGAAGAAGACAAATAACAACAAGCATTAATGTTTAATCCAGAACTAGTTCGTCAACTACCTGGGCCTCTCTCTATCAATATAAGCGAGTCAAGATCTTGCTCTTGTCCTTCCTCGCTCTATTATTGTGACTTGGACTTATATGCATACACATACAAAAGACTTTAGCCTCTAGAAGTTGACACTTTCAACAATAATAACCAGACTTTTATCCCATTAGGTGAGGTCTACAAAGCATGGATACGACACGGGGACACGGGGACATGGGGACACAGGGATATAACACGATGCAATATGACGGCACAATATGACGGCACGACGATTTTTCAAAACATAGGACACGGATACGATATGATACGTCAAATACAATAATAATAAAATTAATAATTGATACTTTAAAAAATATAAACTTGAATTTTTTTGACTCTATAGGTCAACTATTCAGCATGG
Source organism: Apostasia shenzhenica (assembly GCA_002786265.1). NCBI lineage: Eukaryota > Viridiplantae > Streptophyta > Magnoliopsida > Asparagales > Orchidaceae > Apostasia > Apostasia shenzhenica. The sequence continues at coordinate 5,785,034 of KZ451885.1, read as the reverse complement.
GCGAGTTGGGACAATTCCCTTTGAAGTTCGTGAGGTCCCTTGATCGATTAAATTCTCAGGAGATTCCTCGAGGATTGCCTTCGATCGACATCAAGATGACACCTTAAGAAAAGATACCGACATTGAAGAGATTTGGGATGTAGATCTAGAATTCACTTTGTAGAGTGAGTGAATAAGAGAAAATATAATTTTTGCTTACCAGGACAACCATGATAAGAGTGACAATAAAATGAGATAAGAGCTCTTGGTGTTGAGGATGAAAGAAAAATAAGTGAAGCTAGAATAGGGGTGTTAAAAATATCCGAAACTCGGAACTCGCTCAGAACTCGTTTGATTTTTGAATTTCGAAATCGGTTCGAAAATTTTGAATCGAATCATGAGCTAATGATTTTGGCTCGAGTTCATTTCGAGCCAATTTCGAGTTGGGCCTAACTTACTCGAAACATGATTCGATTTAGCTTAAAATTATATGTATAGCATAAATAATATTGATATATAATATAAATATATATATATAAATAAAATGTTATTATACATAATTTAGTTAGTGACTTAGTAGTAGAGTGAAGGAGATTCCTGTTTGGCGCGAGGACCAAAATAGTACTAGTTTAAAAAACAACAATAATAATAAATAAATTTTTCTAACCATTCTACACAAATTCTAATATAAAAAGCATTATTTATTTCACATACTCAATAATTTTTAATAAAAATATCAACTTTATTTCACATCCTATACCAGTATTTTGGTATAGGATGTGAAATAAAGTTGATATTTTTATTAAAAATTATTGAGTATTTTGTATAAGATGTGAAATAAAGTTAATATTTTTATTGAAAATTATTGATTATGAAATAAAATAATGCTTTTTATATTAGAATTTGTGTAGAATGATTTGAAAATTTTATATATTATTATTATTATTGTTTTTTAAACTAGTACCATTTTGATCCTCGCGCTAAACAGGGCCTAAAAGGTTTATTTTTCTCAAGGTCTAGGAATCAAATCCTCTTGAACACATAATATTTCAACATTTTTTTTTACAATTACGAGCCGATTTGAATCATGATTCGAGCCAGCTCAAAATTGAGTCATTTTGAGCCGAGCTGGCTAGAATCATATCCTATTTTGATTTCGGACTGATTTCGAGAAGAGCCAAACTCGAAATTTTCAATTTCAAGTTGAGTTTGACTTGCTCGAAATCGGTCCGATAACAGCCCTAAGCTAGAATTCCGATTTTTTTGTGATAAACTCATTTTCGTGGGACTCGAAAAAAGCAGAGGAGAAAGAATTTAATTTAGTTTAGCTAACTTAAAATTTTAACTTATATTAGATAAAATTTTAATAATAATAAGAGATTAATTTTTAGTTTTATTAAATAAAATTTTAACAATAATCAAAAATTTTAAATATTAATAAAAAGGAAGGAAGAGGTAAATGTGCCTATGAATTTTAGTCTTATATTTAATACTATTAAAAAATAATAATATTAAACATGTTCACTTCTATCTCATATGCGTCCAAAAGTGTCCTGTGTTTCAAAAATGTTATGCATCTCAGAAGTATCCTGCATTGTAAAAATATTCTGAAAGTGTCTCAAAAGTGTCCTAAAGTATCTTAAAATGTCACATATAACTAAAACCTTTGTGTGAGCAATGATGAATAGCAGATATATAATCAATATAAGAAGAAATGAAGCTTTACCTTAAAAGCAGCAGCATACGCAGCTTGTAAGTTAGACATGCCTTCAAATGGCATGCGGTTTGTTAACAACTCCCACAAAACAATGCCAAAGCTGTAAACGTCAACCTTATTGGTATAATGCTTCTTTTCGCCACGTCGCAGTGTTACAGTGCTGTACAGCTGCAGCAGCAAATCAGAATTACTGTAGTGAAAAATTTCTCAACCAAGATTAGCGTACAGTATAAATTCTACAGCAATGCTTGATCAAAGGTTTGATTTTTAATTAATAACATTGCTATCACAAACAGTAACAAGGCATTATGAGGTATGATATCAAATGAGAAAGAGGTTCTTAGGGGTGATTCCAGGATGATGTTAAGCCATGCGTACTTAATACTGATTTAATTTAAACTATAACATCAAACTAATGTGAATAAAAGACAAAATTACATCAGCAAAGTAGATGGTGAGTATGATGCAGTATAATAAGGTCCCTAGAGTCATCTCAACTGTGCTAAGCTGTAAAATAATACAAGAATGTACCCAAGTCCGAAGCACTGTGAAATGAAAATTACAAAAGCTGGTGTTCAGGAAAAGATAATTGCTTTTATCATCATGACAGTGAATCACTGAAGTGAAGCCCTTCCAATTAGGCAAAACTTCTTTCAAAATCTTTTTGGCAGAATAATCACCACAAAAGACATGGACAGAAACAATGTGGTATGACTTTGTGTATTTAGAACAACTGTTATTTAATAGAGTGCAATGGGAACAAATGATTCATGTAGCCAACCTTATCTAGTGGGATTAACACTTGATGGTGGTTGTTATTGTTGTTTTTGTAATCACAGTGTTGAATTTAGTTTCAAAACCAACATATTTTCACAAATCATATTTCTGAGATACAACGTATATATGTTAGTTGCTGGATGTAATGTAGTCACGAAATACAAGTTGTATTTACACCCAAAGTAACAATAAAAAAGGAAATAAGTAAACAACTCATGAACAACCTCAGGAGCCATCCACCGGTATGTTCCAGTTTCAGCAGTCATCATCTCTGTTACTGTCTCTTCTCTAGCAAGTCCAAAATCAACAAGCTTCACATTCTTCTGTTTTGCAGTAAGAAGCAAATTATCTGCATATTTGTATCTTTTTCTATAAGAAAAGATACTTTGAAAGACAAAAGCACTTCCAATAGCAAGAAACTTAAGAAGACTATCGCAAATAAACAGGGATTATTGTAGTATCTTGGACAAGGATAACTAGTAAATGAGGGGAACAGGCTTTTCTGTGAAATCATTAAAACCAAAAACGTAGTGCCAACTTTAGCTTTTTTAAAGTGATCAAGGTTTGTCAACTTCAGAACAACCATTATTTTAAAAGAAATGTTGTCATTGATCATATCCCAAGTACTATACGAAAGCAAAAATCCAAAACTTTAAGCTAAAGCAAATGTATCAGTGTGCTTAAAAACTGCAAAAATTCTCTAGCTAAAGATTATCATCAAGTTTGTATGCAGAGATGCATATACGTTAAGCTCTTCCTTAAAACAATTCCAAAACATTACATCACCAGTAGAAACTGATGTAAACATTATATCAGAAGTAAAATGCAGCACATCTAAAGGGATTTTGTTTCAAAAAAAACTTTCGAAGAAAACAAGGGTTTTGAAGCAAAACTGCAGCTTTTTAGGGTAATGCATAACATATTACAGTTGCCTAACTTAGGCTGGACAATTACTAGGAAGCCTAAAAGGCTACAATCCAGCACTCAAGCAATCTGAAAAGTTAAGATCATATTATGACTTGGGACTCAGGCTTATATTCAAACTAGAAATTACAAGATGATGGATATAAGTGGACAGTAAGATTAAAGTTTAATCTCAAAATCTGTTTGGTTAGAAATGAGATTAACTCAAGGTTTAAATCAATTTCAATGAGATAGTATTTTGATATCAGGTCGTTAGTCAAAAAGTGGATCAGGACTAAAGTTTAAATTAAAAAGTTCGGGATAGGATTTGATTAATACCAAGCTCCTATTTGTTTGACAGTTTAAAATTAACTTAGTTTAATTTTAAACAGGCATATCACATCACACATAAAATTTAATATTAAAAATTAACTTTATTTCATATCCTACACATATTACCAAAATAATAACTAACGTATATCTCATCCTTCACATATCCCAACATATTAACAAGCTTTATATCACATCCCTCACATATTCCAACATAATAACTAACTTTATTTCACATCATTCACAACCTTCAATAAAAAAAATCTCTATTCAATTTTAATTTTAACCTTGTTAAATTTAAACCTTACAAACAAACAGGCCATTGGTGTTTGGGACTTCTGGAACAAGAATTTGATTAACACTGGGACTGGGAATTCAAATCAAACATAGCATACAAAAAAAATGGTATTGGGTTCATGTTATGTTTTGGCAACTAGCTTTCCAAAGAACATAAAGCTTTTGTTTGGTGGGGCCCAAACTCAAATCAACCCAGAAACATACAGTATACCCAACAAAGCTTGAGTCTTTAAGTTAAGGACCCAAGCATGTTCAGGTCTGTTCAAATCTCAAATTAAACATATTAGCTTAAATAGCCCAGTTTGGTGGCTTAATTAAAGTTAGTTTAATTTTAGCTATAACTGATGGAAATTTTATCTTGGGGTTTCTGAATGTTAAATAAAGTTAAATTTTATGTTGGGATGCAAGCAGGATTTTTAAAATTAATTCTTCATGTGGATATTTGTATAGGATGTTAAATATAACAATTTTCTATGTTAGAATTTGTGTAGATGTATCTGAAGTTTGTTTGATGATGGTCTGAAGGCACACAAGGCAGTAACGTGTACATTAATCTAAATGAAGCACTGAACAAATAATAGGAGTTAAAATTCAAATCACACTCAATAAAACTCCTCAGCACAATGATATATCCCTTCCATCATCTTAATTTTGCCAAAATGACGAAAAAATAATAGTAAGAGTAATACATCTTCCATAACAAGGCATTGTGGAAAATCTTGACTATACATCAGAGGCAGATAAACTGAAATTTGATTTGCCTATTACTAACAAGTAACCCATAGTTCATTGAAAATATTCTGTGTGAGAACCAGTCTTACAAAAATGACAATCAGAATAGATAAAGAGTTTTCCAAATAGGAACTGCTCTCCCCAGTTAGCATGCTAAGCATAAAACTAACGTTTCTTTGCAGAGAAACACACCAAAAGTCATATAAATGCAAATAACTAGCAAGTCCAAGTCGTATAAATGAAAATTAATAACTGAGTGTTGCGCACATGCAGAGCAATACCGGGCTTCAAGTCTCTGTGTATTATCCCAATCGCATGCAGGCACTCCATCGCACGGGCAATGTCAATTGCAAAAGTAATTGCCAGACGGAGATCTAAAAGTTTTGGACGAATACTTGTTAAATATTTTTTCAATGATGTCCCAGGTAATAGCTCTGTGGCGATTACCATGATAGGGTCCTTACAAGCTCCAATAAACTACATCAAAATAGGCACCAATCAATTAAAAAGAAACATTTCCAGCAGTTGCTTAAAAAGAAGTAACACACCTTGACAAGGTTATCATGTTTCACTCTAGACATCATATTTACTTCTCGAATAAATCGAGATTCAATGGTTGCCTTTTCCTCAGGTGTGCTGCCAGTATTTATAATTTTGAGTGCTACGACCTGCTTGCCATACCTAAAAGCAGAAAAAAAACATGTAAAATATACTTGGCACTATAAGAACTATCTGAAAAATGAGAGTTGCCTAACATAAACTTTTTATGTAGTTCATCCAAATTTGCGTACTTACGTCACAGATAACAAAAGCAATCTATACAAATATGAAGCAAAAACATGTATGCAAATATCTGCAATTATTCAAAAAATGCAGATGAAATGATATGGTTCCCTTCAAATATCAACAATACTAAAGGAGTGCAAATATCAGCAGATAAAGCATTGGGAACAAAATCATAAGGATTTATGGATTGTGGCAAAAGGATTTACTGCAGAAAATCAGTTGCCAATGGAAAAACAAAGCACGATGTTCATTCAAGTCTCATTGTAATAACAGGGAAACAACGTTATAAACACACAAATAAATTTGCAAACTTTGCAGATCAACAATTTTCCCATAAAAAAAAATTAAAAGATCAACTAATTCATTGATAGATCTATCAACTTACTTTCCCTCGTAGACTTTCCCATGAGCACCTTCTCCAATCTTTGCTCCTATAAAAAGATCCTTTGGATCAATCAAGAATTTCTCATCTATCTCCAACCTCGAACTTGGAACTGTGAAATTGCTCCCAAACGACTGCCTACCAGGCTGAACCGAATCTGCGACTTCGTTTAAACCAGCCTGCCTAAACTCCCCGCTCTCTCTTCCACCATCCTTATCATCCCTGCCGTAACTCATCTTTCAGAAAATCAGCAAAAGAAGATAACCTTTTCTCTTAGAGCCACTTGTAACCCATACAGCGCTCAAAACTACTCATCGAAATAAGGAAAAAACTTCAGAACCCTTATCCATCGAAACAACAAATAACCCACAGCAGTTTGCAGATAAAGTATACTTCCACATGCTGATCAATAGTACAGTGCATATCTCGCAGACAGCAACCATGAATGGACGAGAAGACAACAGTTCTGAACAAGAAACCTAATGATCCATGAAATTGCTTTCCCACTCACAAAACTCCTCACCTTACATATCCTCCAGGTGCAAACAATCCAGTAAGACGGAGAACTCGGCAAGCATATGATCAAAATCGAGAATCCATAAGAGTTACAGAAGTATCATCGCCTACCTCAGCTGGAATCGATGGACCTCGTCTGCTTCTCAATAACTGAAGCCAAAACCTAACCCTAACCCCTTTACCCGAATCCCAATCTCCCGATAACCCTCCTCTCTCTTTTCGCACTATCCCAGGCTCTCCCACCGCGAAAGCAGAGGCGTCTCTGCGAAGATATTCCGAGCATCAGTGCTATAGCGGCAGCCTCATATTCCATTTCCATAGTGGAGGAAAAAAGATGGGCCTTTCGTAGAAACTGTGTGTCCAATCACATTCGTCCACGTGCCTGAAGAAGAGAGTGAGGGATGGTGCGGTCACCGCCTTGGGGGAGGGCCGAAGGGGCCGAACCTCCCGATGCCGCGGGTTCTCCGACCGCGCAGCGGTCACCCGCGGTCCCCCGCGGGCGGTAATCATACTTGCTCGGTTTTTTTTTTGGGCAAATTCCAGTCAGGTCCCTGGGTTTAAGGGTTATTATCACAGAGATCCACGTTTTTTTAAATTATATCATCGGGTCCCTAGGTTTTCAAAAATTATCATCTCGGTCCTTTTTAATTTTTTTATTATTAAAAAATATACAAAATTACCGTTATATCCTTACCCTCCCTCTCTGATCCGGCAGCCGCGCCGCCTCCGGCGGCCTCGCACGACCCCGCCGGCGGCCGCG
>KZ451885.1:5715387-5769012 GCA_002786265.1 Apostasia shenzhenica | reverse complement strand
CGCCGGCAGTGTCGTGCGGCGGCGCGGCTGCCGGATTAGTGGAGAGAGGGAGGGTAAGGGTATAATGGTAATTTTGTATAATTTTTAATAATAAAAAAAATAAAAAAGTACCCAGATGATGTTTTTTGAAAATCTAGGGACCCCGATGATATAAATTTAAAAATATGAACCTGTGTGATAATAACACTTAAACTCAGGGACCTGGGTGAAATTTACCCTTTTTTTTATATCGTGCTCTGCGCGTTTTCAACGTTTCTTTTTGAATTAAAAGCCGTTTAGCTTGGCTGAAATTTCTCTCAATAAAAAATTTTATTTTATTTAAAAAAAAAAACAATTTTACATAAATTGTAATATAAATAATTATTTTATTTTACATTTAATATTATTTTTCATATAATTAATCCATTTTATTTCAAAATATATATATATATATATATATTTATAAAAAAAATTTAAATTAATTTTTTTCCTATAATCAAACATAACTAAATTACATAAAAAATAATTATAAAAATAAATAAATAAGATCACAATAAAGTAACATCTTATTTCTTTTTTTTTACGGAGTAACGTCTCATTTAAGAAAATATAAATCTGTTTAGTTTGCATATTATTTTATATAATTTTTTTAGAATAAATTGCATGTCGGTTCCTTAAGTACAAAAGGCATCACAAATTAATCTCAATTTTAACTTCTACAATTTAATTTTTCTTTCCGAATCACTTCTTTTTACTAGTCTTTCATTTAATTAGTTTAAATTATTTATATATTTTAAAAGTTATTATATAAATTAATTTATTTCCTAATTTTATAATGAGAGTATTGAGAGACGTAAGAAAAATTTTTGAGATTTCTTTTCTTTTAAAAATCCTTTTTAAAAAATATGTGCATTATAGGAAATAATATTAGATAGTTGCATAAATTTTATAGGACATTTCATCAGAAAATATTGTAGAATATAAATAAATTAATTTATATATTAAAAATTATACGTGATATAAAATAATTTTTTTAAGAGACTCGTGTGTGATATATATATATATATTTATTTATTTATATGCATTTAAATTTTCTCATATTGAGAAATACTTGCCTGCTCTGAATGCAAATTCTGAAAAATAAATAATATTTTTTCATTTATTGGCACATATATGAGAAGTTATTTTTAACAATTCTAATTGCTTAATATTTCTTAATATTATTAGTATTTAAATTTAATTTTTAAATTAATTGGTTAATTTTAGATAAAAACTACTGTTGATGCAAAAAATGCACCACCACAGAGAGAAATGAGACGATAATTTTTACGTGGAAACCCGAGTGTCCGGGGGAAAAACCACAACGTCGTCCAGGCAATTTGAATCCACTAATCGAATCTCCTCTTACAAAGCTTGATCTCTAAATGGAGACCGAATGAGTACAAGAGAGATAGAGAGAGAGGGGCAGCTCAGCCCGAGAGAGAGAGAAAAAGGAAGGACCCTTAGAGAGAGAAATCCCCCCTTATTTATAGCGTGGAGAGGATGGGTCATATATTTATATATTTATATGCATTTAAATCTTCTCATATTGAGAAATACTTGCCTGCACTGAATGCAAATTCTGTAAAATAAATAATATTTTTTCACTTATCGGCACATATATGAGAAGTTATTTTTAACGATTGTATTTGCTTAATATTTCTTAATATTATTAGTATTTAAATTTTAATTTTTAAATTAATTGGTTAATTTTAGATAAGAACTACTAAAAACTTTGAATTAAAAGTTTAATTTTTTTATAAATTAGAAGTTTTAATTTTCATATTGGAGTTAGTTAGAAAAATCAAATTCCAATTTTAAAATATTATGTATAAATTCATGATGAAAATATATTTAAAAATAATTTCTCATATAGATTTAAAATTTAGATTAAATTAAGTATAAATAATTTAATATTCAGTTAAATTTTTAATTAAGATCAAAAGCAGCATTTAAAACATCATTTGTAAATTTAAAAATTATACATTATTTCTCATATATGCTTAGAATTTTAATTTAAATTTTGAGGCATTTGATTTAACGTTATTTTTGTGTTATGTCATGTTATTTAAAAAAATAACTGTTTAATTTAATGATATATAAATAATTTTTTATAAATTTATAAAATTATTAATTAAAAGATGATATCTAAATGTCATAATATTTATATTAAATAACATAATGCAAGATAATAATGAACTATATGCTCTCTTAATATGGATGATAATTTTGGGATAAAAATGCCAAAAATAACTTTCTAAATAACTTCCCATGCAATCAAATATATCTCCCTCATATTGTATCTTTGAAACTCAAAAATTCGCATTTACTAAATCAAGCACTATAATCTTGTGGATATTATAAAAAATACTATGTTAATTATTTTAATTAATATAACCATCAACCAATTTTTTATTTGTATTTACATGAATATATTTCAAATAATATAATGTACTTTAAGTCAATTACATTTATAATAGTCTTACATAATAGTGTAGCATTATATGACTTGACTCATAAACTCAATTTTAACTCGACTCAAAAATTTTAGGTATGTGTCATAAATTTTGACTCATTTATTAAATGCATCAGATTTTGAGTTATACATAATCGAGTCAGGCAGATTTTAATTACCTATTTTAAATATTTATCCTATAAATGGATCTAATTGATGGGTTGACTTAGCTTATTTATTAATCGTGTTAAATTTGAGTCATTTAACTTGACTTTATTTAATAATCAGCTAATATTCAGGTTAAATTGTTATGATCGATTTCAACTGATATTGAACCCAACCAGCCAATATATTTTGCCACCCTTATGATAAGAGAAAATCCTTCCAATCAATAGATGTATTTTTTGGAGCAAAATTATTGAGTTAATGATGGGATAATCTTAGTTAAATGTGATTGAATTGGAATAATTTTTTTAAAATAATATTCAAATTAAGTAATTTTTTATAGTCAAAATGAATAATATTTTTGTAACTAATATACAAGATGTTTAATGAAAATAAAAAGTAGAATAACTTTTGCAATATTTATAAAATTATAATAGTTGAATTGTATATAAGAAAGTTTGAGTGTAAAATATGCAATATAAACAAATTTAAATGAAATGCACATATTTCTGTTATGGAATGAAAATTTATCATTAATATTTTTAAATAATTATCCCACTTTAGGTTTGCAAGTTCAAAATCAAAATTCACTTTAGTTTATATAAAAAGAAATCAATAAGCAGGGGAAGAAACGAGCAGGCGAATTTCATGCTCGAAAAAAATTAAGATAAATTATATCTAGGTTCTTAAATTTAATGTTAATAATACACAAATCTTTATTTTTAAAATTATATTATTTGATTTTTTTAATTTAATAAAACTCAGGAATCTCGATTTTATAATTTATTAAAACTCATTTAATAATTTATTAAAACTCAGGGATCTAGATTTTATAACGTGGACTTATGCTTTTATTAAGCTGTAAACTTGGAGACCTGAATGTAATTTACCCAAAAAATTTATATTAAAATAAATTTAAAAATCAGAGACGAGATGGAATCATTGCGACGTCACATCACGTACGCATGATCGGGAAATTTTGGCGTCCGGCCTGAATCCACGTGGCAATACCTGGGTGGGACGCGTCAGCTAAATCACCTTCCACAGTCCCGCCACCAAAAATCGTCGTACATCAGACGGCATTTTGACCGTCCGATTCGTTCAGCTTCTTTGGCATTACGTTAGAATCCCCTGCCAGCTCATTCCTCGAGCGCTCATCAGCTGGCGTGGCGCAAGAGTGTGGCCCCCGCCGGCTCTACCTCAGGCCTGAAACCGCGTTTTTTTTTGCTGCAATTTCTTATTATTTTCTCACCATTTTTTATCATTTTATTCATTTTTTGAATTTTTTTATTATTACTTTTGTTTCATTTTAATTCATATACAAAATAAGAAAATGAAGTAAAAAATATTAATATAAAGCTAAAAAAGATAATACACAATTTCTTATTTGTATGAATAATATTCTACTTGATATTAGCCTGTTTTTATTTTGTATAGATTTTTTTACTCTGAATGGGACCGCAAATGAAGTAAAATAATGATACAAAATTACAAAAAAAAGATAAAAAAAAAATAATAAAAAAAAATGTGAAATGATATTTTCTGGCTATTAAGTGTGAGGCAGTGCAGGCAGGAAGGGGCCCACATATTTGTGTGGTGCCAACCGATTGGAAACTTAAGAAATGAATTGACAGAGAATGCTAACTTAATAAAATTTTCTTTTATAAATAAAGTCTTTCAATAATTCTCTTATTATACATGCATCGCTATATGGCTATGATTAAGCCTCAAAAAATTATTCTGTGGTAAGTGGGCCGCCAATCATGCGGTGCAATGCAATTGGCATGCCCCATAGTGTTAAACAATGTTAAGATGCTAAGGGATGATCAAAGCATTTGATCTCTCCAAAGGACCATTCGGTCACAAGAGATTGAACAGTTTGGTGGAAAATCATATAGTTCAGGCTAATCGGATTATCTATTCCGAAGAACCAATATAGGTAGCCAGGTAGGTATTCGTCTAAAAAAAAGTATAAGTTAATATCATATAAATATCAACTGGAGAGGATGTAGGTACATGTAATATCTACTTTATTTCAAGGTATATATGCTTTCCTAAATAATATTTATCTATATACTTACTCTTCTAGTAGTATACGAGACTATCTAGTAAATATAGTAGGCATGATTAGACTGTCTGTTAGATGAACAAACAGTTCAACGACGTCTACTGAACAATCTGTTAGGTGAATGAACCGTCCAGTCATGCCTATCAAATAATATGTCTAATCTTAGTATTGTTTATAGCAATTTGTGTATGGTGGGATTTGCTTATTTGCGTTGCCAGCTCATCTCCAGAAACAAAAGGAAATTTGATGCTTTACTTGATTCATTTGTGTATGGTGGGATTTGCTTATTTGCGTTGCCAGCTTATCTCAGAAACAAAAGGAAATTTGATGCTTTACTTGATTCAAATCCTCCAAATTCTAATTCCGTTTTCTATGCTAGTTAGAATATCATCTATTTGGAATATCTCTACATCAAGTTTGTCTCTATGAATAGTAATGATCAGATAGAAATTTGAAAGAAATAAATAACTTATAAAAAGGACGATTTCAAAGAAAAAAGTCAAATGTTAAATTAGTTATGAAACTAACAGCTGAGACTACAAGTATAGAGTTATGAGAGATTGTTGACTTGGTTGAGACACACATCGATATCATTGGTGGGTATCCAGGTAATCTCATAGAAAAATCACAGGAGATAATATTTTGAAACCAAAATTTACGTTAAAGGAGAATAGAGACTTGGAGTTTTAAGGAACTACAATCGCCTACTTGCACAAGCCGCTAATACAAATGTGAAATAAAAAGAAAAGATAACAAATATTTAAAATAAAATTACTAAACTATTTAGTTGATAAAATATTCCTTCAATATCCTTTGTATCAAGGTGATTAATTAGGAATTCAGCCTTATTTAGTTGATTAGGTCTACATATAGTTTAAGAAAATCATAAGACGACAACTACCGATTCAACTATAGGATGCATGGAATAGAAATCTAAGGTTCAATATTGTAACTCCTCCAAAACATTAAAAATAAAATAACTTTTTTTCAATAAAATAAATAAAATAAACTTATATCACCAGCTCATTAATTAGTTGATCTAGGATATTTCTGAAAAATAAACTCATTAATGATATATTGCTAAGCAAAAAATATTCCAAGACATTACCTACATTAGAGAGGAATAAAACTCAACATTAGTTGCCTTAACTTTCGAGAATAGTAAGCGTAGCAAAAATAAGATTAATAAAATTAATAATAGCAAATTGAATAATAAAACGATGTTGAATTTATGTGGTTTACTCTCGAATGTTGGGCCTACAGAGAAGATGAAAGTGAATCAATTATCATTAAAATCACAATATAAATATTAATACACATTATGACATAACAGACTCTCAACTCTTAATCTTGATTCAAAGTACAGCCAATTTCACAATAAAAAAATCTTGAAATTAAATAACTTCTTTCTCACGCAAGAACAAACGATTCAATCTCATAATAAAAGAATAATGTACAACAAAAAGAGTTTAGAAGAGAAGAATCTCAAAAGTTTTCTTCATTTCTCCTTTTGTCTTCTTGAAACTTAAATTTGCTTAATGGGGTGATCCTCAAAAGAATTTAGGGGTGCGTAATTAAAACCCAAAAATTGAACCAAACTGATCAAATATGATTAGCTTGAATTAGTTTAGAACATTAGTTGAGTCAACGGTTTAATAATTGAATTTTTAGTTACACGATTTTAGTTAAGCTTGATATATTTGAAAATCAATCCAACAAAATATCACGCACCAAAATACTAATAGAGAATAGACATAAATTAGAGGTAGCATTGAGAACTTAATTAAACAAATATGTCATGTTTCACGTTTTAGTTAATGCTTCTACTTTCTCCCACATTTATGATATAATATCAATAAAATTAGGGTAAAATAGATTAGGATGAGCAATCACATAGTAGTACATTAATATACAAAATGATTTAAAAAGGTACACGCACCAGTTGTATAAAATAAGGAAGGCACGCTTAAGGTTTGTTTAATCATATCTCATATGTGTCTGACAATCTAGTTATGATAATAAAATAAAAGGATGATTAAAAAAAAAGCTTAGATAAAGTAAGCAGATATGACTTTGACTCACTTGAACTCATAGAGAATGTTGCTTTTAAATATTGCTAATTAATAGTGAAGAAAAATTCGCGCAATTGACCCAACTAATTTGAGATTGAAATCTAGTTTCAGTGTTGCTCTTGTTCTAGCGATTATGTGCATGACAATTAGTAAAATATGAAAGAGTCATAGATGCTAAAGAAGGTCCAATCATTCTTCAATTCGGATATCCAATGGGAGCCTGCCATATATGTGCTGGGCCCATCCAGTCCACATGTGGCGAGCTCCTATTGGACGTCTGACGAGAAGGAAAATTCGCGAAAGAGACCCCTCGACTCATAGATTTCAATTGCAAAACGATACAAAGTGAAACTCAGAAATAAAATAATCTAGAAGATCTAGGAAAATCATAGCTCTTCTTTTTTGACATCTAGACATAGAAGAAGGTAATGTGAGGCATGCTTAAACTAGAACTGATAAAAAAAAATTAATTTTAGTTTATTCAGTTTTGGTTTAGGTTCAATTCCGATTTGGATTCGGTTCCTGCACTTATTTACTAACAATAACGAGAATAGTTCTAGAGTTCATATCATATGAAAAAAAATTTAAATACTATGAAATATAACTGTCATTATGATGTAGATCTAATAAAATTTAAATAAAATATTTATCATGTATTTATTTTAAAAAGCTTTTAGCTTTAATAATGATAGAAATGCATAAAAATGATAAATTATAAAAATATGTTTGCACGTTAATAAATATAAACTTTTATACAAATAAAATATTTATTAAATACTAAATGAAATAATAGAACTAATAAAAAAATAAATTTTTAATCTGATATTAATGAATATAAATAAAATAAAATATTTAATTTAATGTTGTAAAACTATTATATAGCAATGAAATAAAAATTTAATTTAAAGAGTGCACTAATGGCTGCAATAAGATGATCAAAAGCATGATATATATGTAGGGAATATGCCAATAGAATAAATTAAAAGGGCATTTGGTTCATTATTTATAATTTAAATTTGTACATTAAAAATAATAAGAAATTATTTTAAAATATTTTTTAAAAAATTACTTTTAAGTTCTGTTTGATTTAAGATAATTTTTTGTCCAACATAAATTTTAACTATAAAAATCAACTTTATTTCATATCCAACACAACTATTTTATCCTATTCTCTTTTTTTTTTGATAAAAATTTTATCCTTTTTTGCTAGCCTCAAGAGCCTAATTTGGACTCCGTCTTATTTGATAATAATAAACCTACAGTAGTGCCATATAATGTTGTACTCTAGCTATCATGTACAAAAATTTCATAATCAATTTTAGGAATAATTACACTCTAATAATATACAATTTCATGTTTTTAAAATTTAATATCAGGTCTCTGATTTTTAATAAATTATCAAATGAGTATTTTTTTTATTATTTTATTATAAAATATTTTTAAAATTACCATTTTATCCCTCTTTTCTCTCTCTCTCTCCTTCGATCCCCATGCACGTTGGCGGTGCGGCCTCGTCAGCGACGCGTGCGGCTGCCGGCGGCTCGCGCGGCCTTGCGCGTGCGCGGAGATCGGGAGCTCTCTCTCCTCCCGTTCCTCGGTGTAGCAGCCGGGCGACATACGCGACCCACTGATCTCTCTCTCCTCCCGATCTCCCCAAGCGGCCGCGGGCGTGCACGAGGATCGGGAGGAGAGAGATAAAGGAGGGTAAAATGATAATTGTAACAATTTGAAATAATAAAAAAATAAAAAAAACTCATTTGATAATTTATTAAAATTCAGGGACAATAATATTATAATTTTTAAAACATAAACCTATATGTTATTATTAAACTCAGAAACTTAGGTGTAATTATTCTTAAATTTTAAAATAAGCATTGAATACACAAATCAATGCGTGAAAGAATTAATTTGTAGAAAATAAGACTTCATATCATATAAGGGTGTGCAAAGTAAGTGATCCATATATAATTTATTAATTCTATTTTTTAATGAAAATATTTTTAAGTATTAACCCTCTAGGCATAAATTTTATTAATCACATTATCTTATGAAATCATAGTGAAAAAAAATTAAATATTTGAATTCAAACATAAAGTTGAGTTAAGTCCGCACTAGCCGCTAACTAAGGCCTAATGAAAAAATATTGTATCTTGTGGGCATAAGCCGTGAAATATATTATTCATCTGCCTACCAATAATACCGTGCTATGCAAATAAACAAATCACTGCACACAAATCACCATAAACAACATTAAAATCAGACGATTCGTTCGCCTAACAAACCATTCAGTAGATATAATCAGATTGTTCATTCATCTAACAGACGGTCTGGTCATGTCTACTATGTCTACTAGATATTATGAATAACAAAAAATTATAAAATGATCAAATTGATAAATATATTAAAAGTAAGGGACTTAAATATTAAAAATTTAAAATTATAAACTTGTATTATATTATCTCTTAAACTAAAAAAACTTGAATATAATTATCCAAAAAAAAATTTAGACCTAATTTAGCAATGAGATTTCAATATCAAAAATTTATTTTGACTCAAAATTAATTTAATATAAACATTTATAAACATACAAAATGCCTTTTTTATTTCTTTTTTATTTCTTTTTTATTCTTTTTTTTTCTATTTATGTAGTTGTTGTAGCTGCTCTGGTCCACTCTTTATTGGAGCTACTAATTTTTTTTTTGAAGAAGAAATGGTGGCACTGAGAGAAGTGAAAAAAATAAAGCAAAATACCTCCAACTTAATTTTTTTTAAAATAATAAAAAATTTTAATTCTCAATCTAATAATCAACTAATTTTTGTTATTATTATTTTTTTAAAAATAGAAGTCATTTTGGTTATGAAAATAATCAAAATGGCCCCTGTAAATTAGAAGCAGCGATTTATCAAAATAATATAAAACTCTCTCTCTCTCTCTCTCTCTCTCTCTCTCTCTCTCTCTCTCGCTCGCTCGCTCGCCTTCTTCTCCGCCGCCATTGTAGTGGAGCTACAGTTCGATGGTAGGCAGTGAGCCCGAGATCTCAGCTGCAGCATCGGCGTCATGAGTCTTATCTTCATCTTTTTCTTATTCTATAAAATATTTATTTAGATAGAGAATAACCACCGCCCTCCCTCTATCGGCCGACTTGGAAAGTGTTGCGATTCCCGCAAATCCCGCTAGAAAGGGGATGCATTCAGCGTGCGATTAGGGTTTCTCCTTCTCCACTCTCTTCCACTGCCTTGTCCAGAGATGGCTGCCTACGCCCAGCAGCAGCTCAACGGGCTGGTGAGCAACATGTATCGCGAGGTAATTCCAAAGATCTACCAGCCGATTGTCTTCCTCTTTTGTTTCTTGATTGCTAGGGTTCGTGGAGCCTGTGTTCTTTGTGAGGTTTTCATTGTTTTTGTTGTCCCAGGGGTTTCTGGACGAGCAGTTCCAGCAGATTCGGGCCCTGGATGAAGGGGGGAGTCCTGACTTTCTGGTGGAGGTGATGGGCTTGTTCTGCACGGATGCAGAGAGGATTCTGAACGAACTGTCGAGCTTACTGTGTGTCGCGTACTCGCGTTTTATTTTTTGCTGGATTGGGTATTACTTTATCGCGATTCCTCACTGATCGTAATCATGATTAAACACTGTTTCCACTGCAGAAATCAACCTGATGTGGACTACAAAAAGGTCGATGCTTATGTGCACCAACTTAAAGGCAGCAGTGCAAGGTTTTCTTCGCTTTCTATCTCTCTGTTTCTCTAGGGTTTGATGTTTTCTGTTGTTATTCTCAGTTTCCCATCTGTCTTTTAGTTTGAAAGCATTTAATTGCGTATTGTTGATGATTTGATTGCTGCCGCTTTTGCATACTATTTGTATACAGCCTTTCTGTTAATTTATTTGTGGCAGTGAATATAATCTGAGTGGAAATGTTTTCAGATATGCTTTATCTACGTATTCTAGATTATGCATTGAGAAAGTTTCTAGTACTAGTGAAATTTTCAGTGGTTTTCACACTGATCTTCTTTTCGGTTATCAGAAAAATTGATATAGGCATGATGCCGACTTCATTGATTTCTCTACGTTCTTTTCGAGAGATGGATGCCTTATGTGTCTTGTTTGATATGGATTTTCTTTAATCTATGTCCCAAGTAATTGTTATTTATTGTTTACCTAGCCATACCACAAATATCTGTGCAAAGCTTTCAACTGGGTCTGATAGAAATAGCTTATGTGGGCATGCATACGTTGCTTGCATTTGTTATCTACTATGGATACTTCTTTTGTTAAACTTTTTTTTTTTTTTTTGCAGTGTTGGTGCTCAAAGTGTTAAGTTAGCCTGCATGCTTGTTCGTGAATCCTGTGATAAAAGTGACAGGGAAGGGTAAATAGCTAGATCCATCCTTACCATCTTTCTTTTTTTGTGAACTGAATTTATTTCTGTCTTTGATCATCTCATTTGTTTCAAAAATTATATGTTTTGCGTGTGATTAGTTTATCAAGCAGCTATATGAATTACTGAAGGCTTCTATTGTGTTACACTGTGGCTTCCATTGGATTTGGGATTTTAAGATTTGACCAGTTTCAGTCATTTCCTTCTTGTTATTGGGGATAATTAGTTTATACGAAGTGTTAATTGAAGAGGATGGTTTTTTATACTATATATTTGTTAGTTATGCCCTGAAAAAATATATGTTTTATGTGTGATTAGTTAATCAATATCAATTACTAAAGGCTTCTATTGTGTTATATTGTCATCTGGCTTTCATTGGATTTGGGATTTTAAGATTTGACCAATTTCAGTCAATACCTTCTTATTACCGGGGATAATTAGTTTATACGAAGTGTTAATTGAAGAGGATGGTTTTTCACACTATATTTGTCAGTTATGCTCTGAAAAAAATATATCATAATGTCATATGTAATTGGTTGTTAGCTTAGAATTTTTTTTTGTGTCACTACCAAAGCTAGGACATGAAAAATTGTTATGTTTTTATCAAGTTCATTAGCCATTAGGATGATTTCTTCTCTCTGGTTTCTGCGTTCTCTCTGGTTTCTGTGCAATTATTATTCTATACCATTAATATTTATTTGCTTGTTCTTCTTGGCCAACCTCTTACTTTCTTATTCTGCTTATCTTTTGTGGTCCATAGGTTTGGAACAGCCAATCATTAGCAATTCTTGTTGATTTTTAATTTCTTCTATAATATAACCTTTTATTTATTTCTCTACTACCTTCTCTTGGTCACTCTGTTTCTTTCACCTTCCATTTTCTGGTAATCTTTTCCATTGCATCCATGATGTATAATCCTTTTTGATTTTGTACTTGAAATGAAAATATGATATTTTCTTCTTGGACATCATTATTCTTATCCAAGCTATTGTATTATCTTTATGAAATCTTTTTTCTCGCCAATTTAAATGTTCAATGGCTTATACATATCCTTTTTCTATAATTTCTTACCATTGTCATTTAATATGACTTTTCTTGTTAGTGATTTTTGGATTTTCCACATTTCAAGTTCACTCGGTGAAGATTCTTTGAATATATCAAACATGCAATAATTAAATTTATCTCCAGCTAAATGACAAATCATATACCTAGTATTTGTACCACTGTTCTCAAACTTGTTTTCTAATGACATTCTCTATTACTCTTAACTTATCATTTACGTCTAGATAAATATCATCTACTATATAATATGCAATTAGCCTGCACCAAGGTACTTTGGTTTGAATATTTTTTATTAAAAAATCCATAATTAATGTAGATGGTGAGCCTTGATGTAATGGTAAAGGTTACTCCATATTCAGTAGATCACTGGTTTGAGTCATAAACAACCTCTTCAAAAATAAAAGGAATGCTCCTGCGTAAGATAGATTATCCTCCCTCTACTCTTGCAAAGCGAAAAGTCTTGGTATGGGGACTTCCCTTCTTTTTAACTTTTATAATAATTGTAAATCTATGACTTGATGCTGGTACTTGGTTTAGACCTATAGGGGCTGCAATGATTTTGGTCGTTCTTAGAACATTGTTCAATCATATCTATTTTCAATAACTCTAACCCTTAAAAGACCTTTCCGTGTTCAATGCATGTAAATTGATTGTCATGGTGCACGAACAACATTAAGCATAATTGGATAAAGACATATTTGCTCGTATTTTTCATTAATAGTGTCATTTAATAAGCAATCTCTGTTGTTATTCTAGCATATATACATATTTATTTCTTTGTATTGTTTTTTACTGACTATCTCGTTTAACTTCATTTATGGATTACAAACTTAATTCCCTCTAATTGCTATTATTTTGAACATCTCCATTGTCCTTGAATAAACTCTGCAATTGTTTTCAATTCGGTTAGAAAGATTTACACTGTATTGTTTTATAAAGTTCCAGAATTCCCTAAACTTTGTTTTCTGGACCTTCTTCAAACCAACTCATCTTCCTCATTTTAGAATTCTATCATAAACCCTGAACTTCTCATTTTTGGTTTTTCTAGAAATCAGGTATCTTAAGGCTCTCATTTTATAAAGTTAAATATAAGATCTCTATCATTGACGTAAGGTTTTTTTTTATAAAATATCATTTAATTATGTTTTAATATAAGTTTATCTATCCTTGATAGTTTATTTGAAATGAAATTGCAGTATGTCAATTCTTAATCATTTTCCGGAATAAAATTACATGGTTTCCTATTTGTCATCACTGGATTCATGAATTCAAATTTTTGAGATTATTTATTTGTGGAATTCTTATTTATCATCACAGGAGTATCTTTATACATTTTTGTTCCTCAAAGAGCAATTGCAGACCTATTCAACTGAACGATTGTCTTTTTTGTCTTTGTAATCTTCACATTTGTTAGCAAAATCATCATGAAGCATTGTATATGTTGACTGCCCTTCTGTATTGGTTTGGCAATGTGATTTCTTTAGGAGCTCATCAAGGAAGCACAAATACTTGTAAAAGTTTATCGTTTCCATATTGTACTTGCAAATACCAGTACTTGTAGATACTCCAGTGATACATATAGAAAATGCCACATGATGTATCTACATGAAAAAAAATAAATTAACTACTTGGATAAACAAAGGATATGTTGGGGATATGATGGATGCCAAGAAAAAGAAAAAAAATGGAATTAATAAGAGCAGCCTTTAGACATAGTTCCCATTCTACTTACTATTAGATAGATGATGAAATGATGACGGAACGATTACTTTCATTGATGACGAAAATGAGTTCTTTTTTAAAGTCAAAGTCTCGGTCTGATAGATAGTGTGGGGATAAAGGCTTTTAAGGAAAAATGTTAGGATCCTATGTGCAAAGAAATAAAAAAAATTCAAACTCTAGAATCCACATGATAACTCATATAAATGATTGTATATAGAAATAGGAATAAAATCTTGATTGTTTTATATGCAAAAGAGTAACCTGCCTTGTAAAAGTTAAGATCTCTCTAAACCTCACATATATAGCTGTTAAGTAAAATACAGTAGTTACATCATTTGAAGTTGTGGGGAATCTAACCTTTTCAAGCACATCAAGTAATGTAGACATACAATATATTTGATATTATTGGCTATATCCTGGACTTGTATTATATATTTTCAAGATTCTCCGTATTGTCTTATTAGTATTGTAGCATATTTGTGTCCTTATATTTTTCCTGTACTTTATAGGAGCTCACTTCAATGTTCTCGGTAGCATTTTTTGATTAAGTTCATTGCTTGTTGTATATCCTTTGCTACAGTGAACCTTAATCATTGAAGTATTTCCTGCAATCGAATTGATGTTCTACTATTGCTTTAGTTTGGCTTTGCCTGTAGTTGTTTTTTCAGTCAGAACTTGTTTACAGCATGCATTTTGTGGTTCATTGAATTAATGGTTTTCTTGTCAATCAACATAAATTCCAAGTTTTTTGAAACTTTTTTTGTGAAGTTTAATATAAAATTTAAGTTGGTACTATAAAATTTCATGATAATTATATGCATCCGTGATGCTTTCTGAATGACACGTGAATTTCTTCTACCAAATGAATACGTTCAGAAAGAAAACAATTTTTTTTATGAAATTAAATATTTTGATCTATTATGAAGCATGCCTTTAGCAACTGCATATTCTTTTTCTTTTATGTTCAGGTGCTTGCAAGCCTTGAACTTGGCCAAGCAGCGGTTTTATGAGTTGTCCAAAAGATTAAAAATCATGATCCAGGTAGCCTTTCCTCGTGTGATATACTTGTTAATTTTTAGACTTATTTGTTACAAATCACTATCTTCTATTTCTTGATCAGTGGCATGAGTATCAGTTTTGGAAGTAAGTAATACATTTCAATTTGCCACTCCTGCTGTTTGAATTAGTCACCCTAAAAAAACCATTGATGAGAAATCATTTCATGCGATCAGTGATATATCGTTTCCAATAGTTATTACTTTCCATGAACATTAGGCTTAAATGATTACGACTTCAACTATTTTGAAATTAATAGACTATTTGTTTGGAGAGACATTCATACAGTTTCATTATCTTCTTTCAAATTATTGTCTTCATCAGGTGCAATTAACTTATATGATGGAAAACTCGTTGAATTGTGTTGCTTTTCCATTTTGCTTGTGGTGAGGGGAGGTTAAGAAGATATAGGAATGAAATGGTTATATGGGAGTAGAGCATATAATTTATGATATCTGCAGCTTGTGATCTTAATCTTTAGGTGAAGCAATTAAGATACCACCATATTTAAGCTTGATTTGATCTTATTGTAATTGGAATAGTTTCATGTTTACCTTGGAAATATTGTTTTTTTTTATTGTCTACATTCAGTCATTTATGTCCTATTTTAATGTCTGGGTGTTGGGGACATTCTGATAATCATGTTCTAGATTAGGTTGCAGTTCTTAATGTCATGAATCAATAAGATTGATGCAAATTATTTTATTTTATTATTTAGAGTTTATTATAGATTTGAAATAGTCAAATCTTTTTTATTTATTTATTTTGTTAGAAATGCATTGCTGCTTGTGCTTTAAGTTTAGGTACTATGGTAATAGTAGAACTAAGAATTATGTGCATATAATTTATTATGTGAAGTTTTTATTACTGCTGCATCTAAGTTGGTTATTAAGTTTGTAACCTCATTGTCATAAAACTGTTTAAGATTCATTTGTAAAATATTTTCAGAAGGAAAAGAAATACAATAATAAAGGAGTACGAAAGCTTTAAAACATCAATCAAATTATGACAACCAAATTACTTAAACAACATAGTACATCAAAGGTATGCAGTAGTAAAATGTAGTCCTAACGACTTATGATAACAACTAAATCGAAAGTAGTATACGAATTTCACATCAAAATATATTAAAGTTAAAGCATGAACTTATAATGACCCGAAATTTGAGTTATTAGTGTTACGCAAATTGGTGCTACATATACGAGTTTTGGCTGATGAAAAGAGCTTGGTTTAATCTATTTTTTTTTTAAATCAAAAAAAGAGTTTAAGGTGAATTTCATTTAAATCCTAGAATTCATTTTTTTTAAATCATAAAAGAACTCAGGATGAAGGATGCGGGAAAAGATGAACTTGAGTGTAATTCTCACCTATCTTAATCAAATGAAATGTAATTAATTTAAACTAATATTTAGAATTAGATTAATTAATTATTCTTAATCCAACTCTAATCTTTGCATGCATGGATGAGATAGTAAGCTTTGTGTCATTTGTTGGAGGAATGCCATTTGCATGAAGGGGACAAGTGGCATTAGCTTGGCTTAGGCTAGTTGGAATGAATTGATTTTCTTATGGGAGAAATTTTCCTTTTGTTCTTGTTAGCTGGTTTTGAAATGCATGGAGAGGTTTGGAAAATGGAAATTTGAGGAAGAAGAAGAGTGGAAGCCAATACCATCAAGGTAAGTTTTAGCTTCATCCCAAGCTCACCTATCTAGTCGTCTTGCCTCCACCTTATAAATATTACAGGTTGGAGCTAGAGAATCTAGTGTTTAGTTGTGGAGAGAACTAGAGCTGTAGAGTAGTAGGGAACTAAAGGGAAAGATCAAGCAAGCTAAGGTGTGAGTTGGAAGGAGAAGCTTCATTCCCTATTTTCCGGAAATCATGTGATCATAAATTCACACACAACCCTAGATAATCTTCATAATCCTTGGCTAAGGTTTTGTTGTTTAGTTATTAAATTTTCTCGATCTGTGGTGACATGATTGAATGATGAATGTTCTTTTCACATTCTATTTCTAATTTATTATATTTTTTCTTTAATTTTTTAAACATGATTTCACACAAAAAATCCTCTAGTTCACTATTGGATAGATTACTTTGTCAGACTCAATGTCATCCAATGCCATTGAAGACTAATTGATCTCTCCTTTACTAGATTTATCACCAGTTGAGGTTGTAGTATCAAAGTCACTCCATGACGTCTTCATCGCTCTTTTCTTCTTCTTTTTCTGTTGTTCTCCTTGAAGAATTGGCAATATGTTCTAATATGATCAAGCGTTCTACATTCGTAACAAATACTTGGTTTTTCATCCTCATTTTTTTGCTCTTCTGGTTTCTTTGAATGCCTTTCTTTGTAGATATCTTTTCTTTAAGATTCCTCTACTTATTAGGGCAAGTTCCTCATCAATGTCTGCACCACTTTGTGTTGTCCTCGTGTATATTTGAGATCGTGTGCTATTGCCTTTGACTTCTTGGAGAATGACTTGGATTCTTCTTTCTTTTTCATTTTAACTTTATGGGCAATGAAATAACCCCATAAGAAGGTCAAGAAAGTGGGTATTAAAGGTCATTGGCCTTTGTTATTTCATTATTTTTGGATTCCATTTCTTCAGCAAGCTCCCGAGGATTTTACTCACAAGTTCAAAATTAGTGCAGTTCTTACTAGAGTTTCTTAAATCACTCTGTAGTGAATTTATTGAACATATTTGAGATGATCTTATTTTCTTGCAAGCTAAATAATGTATAAGTTGTGGTGAGTATATTAATCCTATATTCTTTTAGTGCCTTCATAGATTGATATGCTCATCTCATATCTTTTTACAAGTATCAAAAGAGTTTAGATAGTGTTTGGTGTAAAAACATATAGGTGTTCGGTTTGTTAATGTTCATGAATTATTTGTATGAAGCTCATGAACTTGTTCGATTATTAGACTTAATATGATACTCTTTTAAAGTTCAATTAATGATTCATTTAGAGATTTTAGTATATCTTATTTATTAATTAGAATTTTTTTTTTCATAAATCATGAATTAGCAAGATAATGAGCCTGTTCGTGTGCACATCGATATTTTTTCTCTGAGCTTGTTTATAGTTTTTATGTTCATGAACTCTAATGTATATGAGCTCGTTCAAGAACAAATTAGGTAGCTCATTTGCGAGCCAACATAAATGCTAAATCACAACTTTAGATGACCACCATTTAACATTTATTATCATCAAATACAATAAAAGCTTTTGGGACTACAATCTCATGGACAAGGTAGTTTTTGTTACTTGCAAGAGTATGGAATTATAGAGGATTTGCTTGATAAACGTGGTTACATTTACGGTTATATTTACGTATACAACATATCTTGGCCAATTAAAGGGATTAACATGTAGCAAATGAATCGACCAAAGAACCTAACATAAAAATAATTATTATTTCATTTGCTTGAATTGATAAAAATTGTAGATCAAAATGTACAAACCTTAGGATCTGTGAGCAATTTACATACAATATATGATTTCAGCTATTTTTTTCTCATTATGATTATTTTGCTTTAAGCAGCTGGAACAGGCAGTTTATGCCTACAACAACAGGAAGTAACATGAGGTCTATTTGGAAATACTGGGATTTAATCAGGATGATGGCCTCTGTTACTTGTGACCAAGAGCACTGGTATAAGCTGATGCAGGATGTCCTTTTAAACAAACCTATGCACTAGATACTGCAATGGCCAAAAAAAAAGAATTTGCTAATAAACTGAGTTTTCTTAAAGCAAATCTGTTTTTTTTTTATTTTATTGTAATTAAATACTAACTGATTCTATTCTGATGAACTGACTGCAGTAAATTTGTTGTATAAGCTCTGCAAATAGGGTTTGCTCGTTATGTTTCTGCTCGTGCTTGCACTAAGGAATGATAAAAGAGTTCTGTACCATCCTCTGAAAGGGTATCCTCTGTTGTACTTATATTTGCTTAGTAATGCATTTTGGGCTAAAGGCAATATAAACGAAGGTTTTAAAACTCTTATCCCTTTCTTTTTCGCTCGTAAATTAGATATTTCATTTTGGATAGTTTCGATAATTTTGGTATTTTTATTTTCACAATTTTGATATAATGCATACAACCATCTTTGTTTTTTGACTTAAAAATTTAGAAATTGTCCTAAAAAGACAGTTTGGGCTGAAACAAAACCCGTGAATTTTGAATTAGTCAAGACCAAAATTGGGATAAAACTTATGAAAATTAGTTTCAGTGAAACTTAAACTTCTGTCTGGTTTTATGTGGTGATGGTAATATCTGAGTTGTTCTATTGAGATTTAATTTTCTTCACCTCCAGAAACAACTTAGTCGGGCTGGCGGTCTCCAAAAACTTGCTCACGTCATTTATATAGAATTTTTTGCTTACATGTCCACATGTATTTCCACTAGTATATAATATTATATATATATGTATATATACAGATCATATAAAAATGTACTATATTATTCTTAATACATATATCAATAAAATTTTTGTTTTGATGTTGATTTTGTATATGAAAATGAATAGTAGGATTTTTTATAATTTTGCAAATTATAACGATCAATATTAAATATAATATAGGATTCAAATGGAATATTTGAATTTGAGTTTTGAAAAAACCAGTTACATTCGAAGAGCTTTTAAGGGAAAGAAACGAAAATGTAAAGTTGTAGCAAAATCTTTTCCTGACTATTTACTAAATTGAAGCCTACAAGGCAATTTGCTCCTTTTTGTATTGAAAAATGATAAATAAAATTGGATTTGAATCAATCAAGCTACTTAAATTGTGAGTGGGTCCATCATCCTCATTATAGTACCCTTATAATTAGTTCCTAAAGATTTTAAAATTTTTCTTCTTAAAATAAAAAATTCAACAAGGAAATAATATAATATATTATACACTTAACTATTGAATAAAATTAATATCTAAAAATTTTAAAACTTTTGAAAATTAATTGTGAGATTTATGTAGCATCATTCTTTTTATCACACATGAATGTTTTCATCTAGACAATCTTTTCCTGCTGTTGATGAATTCACTATGTATAAATTTGACTGAATTTATAAACACAAATTTGTCCTAATGAGAATCCAATGCAAAATAGAAAAAAAAATGATCTATTGTGTGAATTCCATCGCCTATAACAGAAGATGAGATGAACTGGATCAATGTTCGAAATTCAAACATATCGTACAATTCAATGAAAAAAAAATGCCATATTTCTTATAGAAAGTGATCAGTAAAAACATTTAAAAAGAAATACAATAAAATGATAACATGTAACGCATGTAATATAGTTAGCCACAGATGCCGAAATCATATAAATAACTCAAGTACAGCAACTACAATTATCAAATCTAATATGGCGTGGATATTAATATGCTAATAAAATAAAATATTTAACATCAATATTTTTGTTTTTTTGTTTTTTTAAAAAAAAGCAAGACACGTACCTTTTAAACAGCTCAAATGTAACACGGACAACACACCACTGCATGACAATAACGGCAGTGTAATTATTATTATTGTCATTTTTTTTTTGAAAGATGATTTTTTCTGAATTAAGTAGATTATGTGCTTAAATATACAAGTATGATATATTCAAAATTATGTATAAAAATCTCTCTTAAAAAAGTAAATCATTAATCCCTGCAAAGTTGCTTACAGTACTGCAGCAAGAAACTTGCAGATGCCAGTAAAACTAGTACTGATACAGAAAACAAAGCTTCAAATAAGGTAAAGTAATCCACAGATTATCTAAAAATAAGGTAAAATAATCCACTCAAAATCAAAATATTACAGAATATAAAACGCTGTTTGCAAAAACTCTGGATTACTTAACAAAAAAAAATAGAAAGTATATACAATTATACCAGCAACTACAGTCTAAAATACTTAAAAAAAGAAAAAATAGGTCTACTTGCTGCTGTGCTAAGAACACGATAAATACAAGATTACCTGGGCAGGAAGTTTGAAACATACATAAATATGCAGAGACAAATGCTTTTGGTCAATCGCTCCAGTTATCTTGATCTGCTCCTTTAGAGTCATGTTCCTGCATATGCCAGGAAATTCACATTTATTTTTTCAAGAATTTAGTTA
Source organism: Apostasia shenzhenica (assembly GCA_002786265.1). Classification (NCBI taxonomy): domain Eukaryota; kingdom Viridiplantae; phylum Streptophyta; class Magnoliopsida; order Asparagales; family Orchidaceae; genus Apostasia; species Apostasia shenzhenica. The sequence goes on along the minus strand of KZ451885.1, from coordinate 5,747,907 downwards.
GATCATCCATTTTCATCTTCTTCGAAAAATATATTACAATTAACTGTTATTAGAATTATAATATTTTAACATCTAATGCAAATGGATGTCATCTATATATAGCTATGACTAGTTTTTGTGTCTATAACAAAATTCTATATTTTAAAAAGGATGATAATATATATATCCAAATACATTTAACCTGCCTCTAATGAGAGGAGAGTATGGGGATCAAATTAGTACACATGGGATAAGTTCAGGACTTGCATGTGAAAACCTGTGATATGGTTATGGGATTTTATTACTCATATTGGTCAACACGATGGATATACCAAACCTAATATGCACTATATATGTGTCGATGCCTAATAATTTCATTGTTGATGTGAAAATATTCATACAAATAAAAATGGGGGAGAGATGGAGAAGATATGGTTTCATTTATCTAATTGGCTAGTCGAGCAAGAAATAATTTATAGTCTTTAGGCTTTGATTTCCAAGGGATAGAATTTTTTTTAACTGGCCTCATATATACTACATACTTTTGACTTTAATTTGAACATTTTTTATTCTTGTTATTTTACAATGAATCTCTATTTTGTTTTACTATGATTATGTAAAAATTGATTTGAAGCATACATTTTCTTATTTTACATATGTTTTCATTGCACTGGGCGGATTTTGGAGGGCAATGGAGCAAGTGTAGGTTCAATGTCTGAAACATACTATGAATATGGCATCCTTGGGTTATTCTTCTGAAAATAGACAGGTCATGTTTTAAGCAATTTCACAAAAATAAATAAATAAAAATAAAAACAAAAAATTGTGAAGCTGTTAAATGAGAGAAAAGAGAACCAAGACGGATGTACCATTTCAGTGATAGCTGGACTGAATGGAGGAGACCAGACAAGAATTTTCCTGTCGCTGCTGCCAGTATAAAGTTCCTAAATAGCACCAAAATCAAAAACATTAATGTGAAACCACAATATCATCTATCATTATATTGGATCAATTAACAAAACGAAATAACATTTTACCTGATCATATGAATTCAAATAGCAGCAGTTCACGGGTTCATAATGGCCCCGTAATGTCCGAAATGTCACACCAGACCACACATCATAAACCTAGCAGCAGTAGCTTACGATGTAAAGATTCGAATTATTCCATAAATAATGTTTCAAAAACCCAAACACAACAATAAATGGGGAAAAAGAAAGAACACCTTGACGGCAGCCATGCTTGGAACAAACACAAGAGATGAATCCTGTGTAATAGCAAGCTGTAAAGGTTTACTAGTCTGGAGTCTCATTGCTTCAAAGTTCACCAATGTGTTACAACCAGATTCAACATCCCATAACCGTATTCGTGAATCTGACCCTGGTTTAGTAAGGAAGAGTTCTTTTTTTCATTTGTACTTATTTATTTACTACTTAAATTTAAAAATCAGGAGGTCAAGAAAATTATCATCTTCAACAAGATGATAGTAATTAAACAAATTGTGAATGTTCACATATCTGGCTGTGATACAAATCTTGAAAAATGAGAGCCTATGTCTTCCTTCCTAATGGTTTTGCGGGGATATACATCAGAATATTGAATAAACTGCATGACGGCATCTTATATAACAAACTAATTTGCTTAAAGGCGTTCAAATTTACCTACTTTCGTTCGTTATATAGGGTTAGTTCTTAACCATAAAGTATTCTCTGATTACTATCTAATTGCAGGACTTACCACATTAATATTTATCACATCATCATGAACAATTAGTTTTAAGTCAATCCAACCAAATCTCAATAACATGTGAAGGTTTAAGTTTAGATTATAAAGGATTTACTAAAGGCTTCAAGTTTAAAAGATAAGGAAGAAAGAAATGGAACTCAATGCTCATGTTTTAGCTTACTGTGAGGCTGATGATAATCATGCCTATGAATGAAGAACAACAATTTCCCACTCAGTCTAGCGTCCTTGTTAATTACAAGGATATTATAGCGTATGTGTCTGACATCACCTGCTACAATTCCATCCATGATTACAAAAAAAGGACTGAGCCAGTACATCCCTTAGAAGTTGTTCACATGGCATTTGCATGCATAACACTTGCATCTACCAAAAAATGTTGAATCTCAATCCATGATAAATGTTTTATTGCAAAGTAGAATAATTGAAAATTTGCAAACTATGATAATTTCATCTATGCCATCCTAATTTCAGGTTCATAAGAGGATAAGATTTAACAGCTCAAAACCTAGATATCAAAATGTAAGGACTCATCTCAATCATTCCAAAAGCTCTTGCTAATCATGTTATAGTCCAGATTGGTCTTGAAAATTAACAACAAATAATACATTTTGTAAGCTTGAGATAGTCAAATGTTGTATCTAATAGGGAGAATTACTTACATACCACTCAAAACTTTTGAATATTACATGCATTCTACTCTCTTCACAAAATTTAAACTATGATATGACATGTATTTGAAAAAAGGTGTTACACTGAAAATTTTGTGTAGGATGTATGTAAATGCTCCTATCTAATAACCATATAAGAAGTCATTTTTGATCACTCCTTTCTCTTTAACATAGTGACTTAGACCCCCTCAATCTTTTAGGAGGCTTACACATGTAAATGAGTATGGGGTAAAGAAAATTAGAACAACAATGAGCCAGCATGAAAACTCGTCATCAGAAAAACTGACCAGAGCTAAGCAGGTACGTGCCATCTACTGTTGCTTTCAATCCAGTCACAGCACCATAATGTGCAGTCGCTCGATTAAGGCTGGATGACATACCAGGATGCATTCTCTGCACTACAGACCCTCTGGTGAGACTTCGACCTTTTAGAGGGATTGCCAACTTCTTCATACCATTACCAGGAGTAATTCTTTTCTGAGATGGTATAGGTTTTAAAGAGGTTTTCCCTATAGCCGTCATCCCAGCTCCATTCACCTGGTTATCAATAACCATCACAAGTTCATTTGATATCAAGGAAATAGACTACAGTTGTGTAATAATCTTTTGGCTTTTAACAGTGTTACACTGTCTAAAACATGGTTCTCATGAGTTTCATGGATGCGTTGATGTCTCATATTGGATGCTGGAAATAATGATTAAAGTGAGCTTCAAATCTGACACCTCCTGTGGTCAAAGTTCTTCAAATATCCTACTGGAGATTTAGAGTAGAATTAAAATGGCTACAGATCATGATCACACGTTTCATTGAATGTCCTGGGAAAATTTAGATCCAATACAAGCAATCATCATAAGAATATTACAGTGAAGCAGTGATCGACACTTGATCATAAATAGCAGAAGTACAACAGAGAAAAATATGAAGAGACCAAAAATAAAAATGTTAGTCACACAGGGGATTCAAACAGCAATAATGAACTAATTTATATGATTACCAAGACGGAGCATCAAATAAATCACTAAAATTTCGTGACCAAATAAATACAAAAGAATGTCTACCCAACATAGAGTAGGATACTGGAAAAGATGGTAGCACAGTGCTAAGAAATGAACATTAAAAACTTTAACTTTTTACCCTTAGGTCTGAAAAATAATTTGATACTGAAGAAGGATCCAAAATGATTAAGAGCAAAGAAAATACAGCGAGGTGCATGCATAACATAAAATAAATATTACAGATAACTTCATTTGAATACCATCAATCTACAAGAATAATATCGCCATGTTAATATTTTTCTCAGATCTCTTATGTCTAAAATCCTTGAAAAAATAGTATAAACGAGTGTGTGTGTGTGTGTGAAAGAGAGAGAGAGAGAGAGAGAGAGAGAGAGAGAGAGATTAACATTACTTTCTTCAATGTATTTTCAGAGAAAGGCGGCCTCCTGCCAAGTTGAGACCGTGTTTGATCCAAAACAAGGTAACATCCTGCACGTCTTATGTCCCAGAAACGTATGGCACCATCGCATCCTCCAGTCATGAGAACCCACTCACTAGAAGTAGACCATTCTAGAGTCATTATTCCATCTGCTATGCAATAATTGTAATTTAACATAACACAACACATTTTGAGTAAAATATTACAGTCATCTTATGCAACATTAGCAACGGATGCTCTATAAGGAAACAACAACAATGAAGAGAACAAGACTTCATTAAATGAAGCAAGTGTTTTTCCAAGCTATCAATACAATGATGTTCTTTGAGCCAAATTTTATGAGAAGCCTTAAATAGCTATAATCCTATAAATATGCTATGAATGGATCATTTCTACCCCAAGACCAGCACTTCTCGTTCCAGAAAGCTTGAGATCAAAATAAATGTGTTGGCTCCTCCTTTATTATTGTGTTTTGATGTTTTAGCAACTAATTTAAGTTTATTAATCACTAATAAGTTTGTTTAGTACGATAATCTCAGAAATATTAAATTGTTGTTCTTTATGACCAAGTTGAACTTTTATTGATTGACATGCTCGGACTCAATCGAGAAATACTAAATTTTGTGGAGTTTGATGACATCTCTTTGATTTTTGTTTTACTAATACATTGTAATATGTCGTAATCCTTTCATGAATTAGTTCGTATGTTGCTCGAGTTGGACAAATGAGAAATTGAGCACTTAATAAGTTTTTTGAGTTCACTGACTTTGATCAATCATAATGCGTTGATCGATCAAAGGAAATGAACTAAACTGCTTGATCGATCAAAAGGACTGAATGCTGGAGTAGAAGCAAGTTTGATCGATCAAAGCCAGTTTAATCGATCTAAGACAGTTGACCATTTGGTGTGATCGATCTGGCGCAGACGTGAAGCAGCACTGCTATAGGCCTTGATCAATCAGTTGATCGATCAAGGAGTCTGAACGATCAAGGGCGCTTGATTAATTAGATCAGCCCAGATTCTAGCCGTTAGACCCCAATAGTTAGTTCTTTAATCGATCAGCTAATCGATCAAAAGCTACTTTCTAACAGCTTGACTAGCCATTAGAATCAACCCTATTTAAGAATTTTGTCATCTTTTGGGGGATTCTTCTTGTGTCTTTGGACAATTTACTGCTCCCAACCACTCTCTTAATTTCTCCAAGCTCTCAAGTGAACAAAGATCAACTAATCGGAGATTAAGCAAGGGACTAAAACTAATTGTGCTCAAGTGTTCACCTTTCCTTTCTCTAGCTCATAAGCCACATCTTTAAAGGGAAGAGTGAGTTGTTTTCTTTTGTCTTTTTGCTTAAGATTCCAAGATTCCCTTCTTCTTTGTCCTCATTCTATACTTACGTAAAGAGGGGAGTGTTAGGATCCTTGGCATTACTAACTCTCCTAAAAGCTTAAACTGGTAGGAAAGATGCAACCAATTCACTTATTATATTATGCACCTAGCGCCTAAGGGTCGACTTTAACTATTTTTCGATAATAGCACAACAACCAAAATTATGTCAAGCAGGGCGATGAAACTAAGCTAGTGAAATCCACAATCATTGCTTTTCTCAACAATCCTCCCTCCCAGCACATTGCCGGGATTCAAACCTGAGACTTGCTCTGATACCAATTGTAAAGATCCTTGACACTATTAACTTTCCTAACAGCTTAAGCTGGTAGAAAAGATAACTAATTTACTTATTATATTATGTACCCAGTGCTCTGATAGTGTTACACCACCCAAAGTTATGTCAGGTATGACGATGATACTAAGCCAATGACAGTCACAGTCAATGCTTTTCCCAACAGGGAGAATCTCTAAGCTAAACTTGGTTTTTAGGGTTTGTCCTCACTCTTTTGAGGGGGAACACCTTTGGGTGTAATAAAAATATTGTACGAACTTCTCTGCCTTAGTCCAAAGGAATGCTTCTCATAATTGGATAAATAGATAGGTTGGGGTGGATTAGGCTCGAGAGTGAGCCGAACCACATTAAATTTGATGTTCATCTCATTTCCTTTTTCTTGCTTCTGCATTTATTGCATTATTATTTCTTTAGTGTCATTGCACTAATCACATATAGTTAAGTAAATTAAATTATTTAACTTTTTAATTAGGAGTCTATTCACCCCCTCTAGACCAACACTGAACCTACAAAATGTACTTAAAACTTTTCTTGAAAATTATCTGCCTAGGCACTTAAGACAAATTTTGGAAGCGAGGTCCACAGTTAAGCACATCCAAAAATCTATATTGCAGGGCTTCTCATTTCCCTGAGGAATGTCTTGGAACTCTTTCATGAAGCAGCCATTCAAACAAGGTTAACTCTCAATTCGTTCAATGATACATCTGAACTAGACATCAACGTTCATTACCCTACCCCATGCCAAAATGCCTACCCTTGAATGAATATGGTCTTCTCATACACTGTTTGTGATAGATCCAACACAATAAATGGAAAAAGGACGTACAACGTGCATAGCAACAATGCGTGAGCATAAATGTACACTTCCTGATTTTTACAATTTCAAAAACAAAATAGGATGGTTTGTAACATGCAAGTTCAATTCCAATCAAGAGAAAAATCCATAACAAATTACATTGTTGATCTTTTACAGATATTTAGATTTCGCAAAGGCACCTGACTTCCTTCTACTTTTCTTATAACAAAGTTCTTGTTGGCTTTAAGTTCATTTTAGCTTTTCTTACTTCAAAAAACTAGAATTCCATTGCCTGGTCAAGGATATTTTTTTGAGGCCTATAACGTATTTAGACCCAGGATTGGGGGTTGAGGGGAATATATTGTTTATTTGTTTATCTCTTTAAGTTCATTTTTGAGGCCTATAACCTTATCTTTTTATCCTCAGTTCAGAACTCATTTCCGTGATGATCTATAAAGAGAGGCAGAGCGGTTCTCTTTCAAGGATCAAAATTACTCCGAGGGCACCGGCTCATTCTCATTTGATGTTTGCTGACGATCTACTTTTCTTTGCGAAGGCCACCCCCTTAGATGCTCCCATAGTGAAGAGAACCCTTGATAGATATTGTGTTTTGTCTGGCCAAAAGGTCAATTCGAAGAAGTCCTCCATTATCTTTAGCCTCACTACTATCAGGAGCCAGAAGACAATCATCAGGAGGCAGTTGAGGACGCAAGAGAGTCAACAGTGGCACTATTTGGGAATACCCCTATCTAAGCACAAACCAAAGAAGGCAGATTTTTCAAGCGTTATAGCGACGATTCGGAATAGGATCTCTGCTTGGGGGGCCAGGAGCTTATCATTGGCTGGAAGGATTACCCTTATTAATAGCACGTTGACTTCCATACCTATTTATGCGCTTTCACACACTTATGTCCCAATCAACGTCATTAATGAAATTGAGAAACTTATCAGGACATTTCTCTAGGAGGGCAGTACGGAGTCCAAAACCTTACACTACGTAGCTTGGGAGGAGGTTTGTAGACCCAAAATCAAAGGTGGGCTAGGCATCTATAGTCTTCGCATATGAAGACAGTTTCTAGTGGCAAAACATGCAGCTAGATTCTTGGGTAGTTGTGATTGCATCTGGAGAGACAGCTTGCAGGCAAAGTATGGTAGGCGTAGCCGACGGTTTGAGGTGTGGCGAGGTGCTCCTGGGTATGGAAACTGTTGTGCATGAAAGGCAGTGTGATTAATGGTCACATAATTTGGTTGATTGAGAAGGGGATAGCTATATCCTTTATGGAGGACCCATGGCTTTCTACTATCTCTTTGAGCAGGTGGCCGACATACCTCCATATGCAGTTTACTGAATTCCCTACCACTATTGCAGATATTTCCATGGGACTTGAGTGGGACAAGAGCAAGATTGATCAATTAGTTGGGCCAGCATTACGAGAGCTTATTTTGGCGATCAGGAGGGACTATAACACTGGTGGTGACAAACAAGTGTGGGCTGCTACAGAATCAGAGAAAATACCTACTACTCAGTTTTATGCTTCACAGTTTGTGCTGGAAGGTGAAGCATTTGTTGGTGACTGGTGTTGGAGAATTCCAACGCAACAGAGAATTCAAATGTTTCTCTAGAGACTATGCAAGAATGTCATCCCAACTAGAGATTGGCTACATTGAAGAGGTCTAATTGATATGACAACTTGCCCTTTGGGAAGTGGAGTTGATGAGAATATAACACACTTAGAGTCTGATTGTAGACTCTATAAAGCAGTGCGAGACATCCTCCAGCAGTACCATATTTTATTTCCACTAACTCTTTCTCTGTAGGTGAAGCTCGAGATGATGGCGAGGATAGTCAAATCTAATAGACGAGACTTGAGGCTTCAACTTGAAGTTGTAGCCCTCTATTATTGTTGGCAGGCCCGTAACTTCAAGGTGCATGGCAAGCCAGTCCTTTCGGCGAAAGCTATTGCTACCACAGTGTTGAACCTCATAGCTAATCCCATGAACCATCCAAGGAGCCACTGGAACCCAACTGTCTCATTGAGGCCTTGTTTCCCCTCTCTTGATTCTTGGGTTCCCCCTCCTCCAGGATGGATCAAGATTAACTTTGACGGCTCAATAAAAAAGTAGATGTATAGCTGAAGCTGGGTATATCATTAGGGACTATTATGCAAATTTCATCTGCTGTGGTGGCAGGCAGATCCTTACACGTGTTGTGCCTATTGCTGAAAAGTGGGTAGCCCTTGAAGGATTGAAGGCTATCCCATGCGATACACCAAGGACAATGGGTATTTGGCTTGAGGGGGGATTCTATGGAAATCTTATAACTTATTTTCAATTAGTTGGAGCGTAATGGAGATTCCCACAACCGAACAGACTTCAGAGCTATTGCTTGGATCACCAGCAACATGGAGTAGTGGTTGGACTGTTCAGAGGATCCAACTTCACTTCTCGGGATCCTATCCTAGCTAATATTGTGAACATTTTATTGTTGTTTGCTACCTGCAGAGTTAGTTATATACAATGTAACAACAATAGTGCGGCCGACTTTCTGGCGCACTATGCGACACTAGGTGATTTTTATTGGGAAATTGATATGCCCCTTCCCAATGAATTTTGTAACATTCTCAAAGTGGATGTTGAGTGACACTTGATAGCTTGTAGTTTCTTTATCGTAATTTTATGGCATTGCCACTTTTCAAAAAAAAAAAAAAGAATATATTGTTTATTCAAGAACCTTAATATCTTGCTCGATTCAGGGGAAAGTTAACTGGGTAACTTAACCCCTTGACAACCTCATCCCTTATTTTTCATCAAGTGGGGTCATTTCATCAGTTCTGAAACATTAAGTTAAATGGCACAATGAAATGAAGTTATTGTGTTGCTGGTATCACGTATTAGGCAACTGCTTCCTAATAGATGGAGTTCAATTCAGTCATGGGGAGGATCACCAAAGACTATAAAATGAGCCAATGTGCCTTTTAAAAGTACAAAAGAAGATGAGTCTAGAAAAACTCATATAAGTCAAGAAACCCACCACGATGACCTGACAATGTATGGGTAAATGCTCCGGATGCTATATCACACAAACGCACTTGAACATCTGCACTTCCAGCAGCAATGAGCATATGGGTCGTTGCAACAGAGGACATTGCAGCTCCATAAACCTTTGCAGGCATTTTAAAGTCCATGACAACCTAAAACAGTTTAAGTCAAATCATCTGTCCTATTTTATCAAATTTCGTTACCGTTAACAGAATGAAAGAAACCTACTCGGGTAGTATTTGTATCCCAAACTTTGACATCATGATCAAATGAACTGGTGATAAACAGTCCAGTATCTACTGGATACCAAATAGCAGATGATATAGCAAATTTATGTCCTTGTCCATGCTGCTTGTCCACAACAAATAGACTCCTATGTCTCGAAATCAAGTCTCTTTCACCATCAACTGAAGCACGTTGGACATCATAAATAGCAACTGATGCATCTGATGCACCAGACAGCAAATATCGCCCCTCTGTCAAATCAACCTGACCATGTCGTCAAGAAATTTGGCAACAGAAAATGTGTACGCAGAACATGTTCACAAAATATGCAGTTTAATATCCCTCATGTATCATTGTTTAAAACATACTACCCCAAAAGACAGTAATAAGGCCGCATAACTAACTAATGATTGCCTGTATGTAAACTAGACATGACAAAATTTCTTATTGGTACTAAGTGCATGTCACTTCATTGGTGTCATAAAAATATTCATATAAGGTGAAGGGGTGGGTGGAAGATTTTATATCAGATGATGCAAATGCAAGGTTTTCAGAGAAAAAATTAAGGGCTAGATCTCCCTGTTTATCATTAATGAAGAAATATTTTCTTCATAAAAAAAAATCACGCAACTTTTGCTGTGTTCATTACAATTTAAACATTTATTCTTTAATCAATTTTGGACATGTTAAGACATATGAAACCCATTTGCTTCAACTTCCCATGCTGTAATTTCACATTGACAAGCAAAAAAGAAGAATAACACTTTACATGCCTAAGTATGATCTCTGTGAAAGTAATGCATTTCAGGCTTTGAGAGGCAAGCTAAAGGTAAGAAACATTTATTATCCAGCAAAGAGATTTTTAAAAAGATGCTTAATGTCAACAATAGTACAATCTAATCCTTAAAAACATTCTGGAATCATCAACTGTTAAGTTTGAATTACATACATGCACAAAATTTTTAGATGAAGTACAAATTAATCCCCTACTGCGACTACTCATGCGTTGACATAAAATAAAAGATAAATTTTGTGCTGGCCATCTTGGTCAAAGTCCATTGTCATTTTTGGGAATATTCTATTTTTTTTAAGTTTCATTAACAATTTTTAAACATATAAACATTACCAATAGACATGTTAAACGCAATCCATGGCATCTGTCACTCCATGGACAAGTGAAACAATATGATTGATAAGGGTTTTACAGTTGAAAAGATGTTGAAAGACAAATTGTAAATTTAGTAAAATAGCAAAAAGAGCATATTTCAAAGATGTAATGGCGATAAACAAACATAGTCATCACATAATTTGAAAATCTAATCGTTTTAATAATAAAAATAATCAATTGTGGTGGTTGATATGTAATATAGGGAAAATGCTGCTGAAAACCTATTGTACCTAGTTTGAGCCTCCTTTATGAATCCTATTTTGCCAATCATTTCAAACCGGTTTCATATTTGCATCAAGCACAAAACAAATTGACATTTGTAAGTGTGGAATAAAATTTTTAAATGGGCTTTCTGTGCTGATGGCCAAGGTAATTTGAGTAGGGAAGATTTAGCATTTTACTTTTCTTTTTAGGGAACCTTCATGGTCTACCATGGAAGCAAAAGTCAACTTTACTTTCATACATGGCCTTTCATGCTTTACTTCAAAAAAGTATGCATCAAGAGAGGACAATCTATTTCCATGCTAAACTTCTACTTAAAATATACCAGTAAACCAAAACCAATGAGTAATATATCACACAAAAGTAAAAGAAAGGATATTCAAACAAGCACAGAAACAATGACAAGAAGAGAAGCTTGTTAATTCCCAGATGTATTTTACAAACTCGTTACAGATCTTAGTTCACTTGTCACTCCTTAACATAGCAACCTTACATTTTAAGTGATGAACCAATCAACAGCCTATTTGTCATATCTTTATTGAGCGTAACAACATAATTCATCTGAATTAAGAAACATGCAATCAAATATCACCTAAGTGGCTTCAATACTAAATACCATACTTTATTAACGAAATCACTAACATTAACAGAAAAGCCCATCGAACAAAAGACACATACATTTCCAAGACCTATTTCCCCAATAGTGTGATGCTTGATTGCTTCAAATAAGGAATATGAAAAGAAACAACAGAACAGCTATTTGAGCTTCTTTCAAAAGCCTGGAGACGTAAACCTATCTTTCAGTTATCCCTAAACTCCAAAGCAATGAAAAAGAGAAAACAAAAAAGATTAACTACTAGCCCTACCAGCTAACACGGTAACACCAGTAACTCTACCAAGAAAACGCAGAAAATCTTCTTGACCTCATTCCTTATACTTCACGCCGGAAATCATCGGACTCGTTGAACACAATACACGTAGGTCGAGAGAAATCTACCTGGAGCGAATTTACGGCTCCATGGTGAGGGCTGACAATCTCTTTATGGTTGGAGAGCTGAAGAGCCGCGAATCGGCGAGAGCGGACTCTACTGGCGAACGATCTGGGTAGTATACTGCCCGCTTCCCTGTCCCTGACATCTTTCCACATCTCCTCCTGCGCATCTTCGCCGGCGAAGCCGCCGTCGCTGTCGGTGTCCGCTCTGCCGCCGGTGGTACAAGCGATCGGACGTCCCTGATCGGTACTTCTCCCCGCGCGTCGGCGAGAACGATTCCGAGTTTGGATAAAATAAAAAGCGCATCGATGAGGCAGTGAAATCGGACAGTGGGTTGGTGGGGCCCACAAGTTGTATGGAGTAAATTGCATTTAGGTTTCTGTGATTTTGTAGTGTTTGCATGTCGGTTTATTCTTAAAATTACAGCACTACGAACTGCAAAATTAGGATTTTTGCAGGCCAGTCCATAAACTTTGAATCACAGTATTTGGGTGGCTGAGTTTGGCAATCTATTACCACTTAATCTTAAAATTTTGTGCTATAATTTAATATTTATAAATGTCAAGGACCTATATGTAATACTCAATCATTGTAAAAAGAAAATTTTGTGAGAGTAGTATACAGCAAAATAACAAACTTCGTATATGACACATAAATAAGAGAGAAATTTTCATATAAATATTGTTTTTTTTATGATAAAAAAAGAATAAATATGATATATTTTATAAAAAATAGTTCTAATAAAGAATCCTTTTTACTTACTTGTTAGGAATAACATTATATCTATATGACAAAACTAAAATATACTATGAAATAAGAATTAAAAATATATATATATATATGAAATTATTTTATAAAATTGAATATTCATGTAATCATTTTAGGAACCATCAAGGATTAGTCAATCTAGAACTCAACATGAAACTATTTATTTTTTCCAATTTGACATTTATAAATAGAATATGAATTATATTTGGTTCAACAAATTATTAGCATGTTTATATGAAATATTTGATATTGCATAAAATATTATCAGGAAAATGTCAGAAATATTTACATTCTTTTACCGTTATTTCATATAGATTCTTACAGATATTTAAATAAAATATAATCATATGATACCAAGTACCTTCGGCTTCTACAAGCTTAATGAAATAATAAGAGAAGCTCGAGTTGTTAAAAGATTAGTCGCAATTTTTTGATTTATTTAAATAAGAGAAGTTCGATCTGTTCTTCGTTTGAACCAAAGAACTAGCTTGTTGATTGTCAACTTAAACTAAAATTTAAGTTAGAGTTGATTAGATTTATAATTAATTTCAAAAATTCTATTAAAATCTTAGATATACGTGTAATCACTATTACTTTAAAATTATATTATTATTTTGAGTGATAATGTGAGAAATTTTTACAGTAATCATCTACAAAGTTGTGAGCTAAAGTATAACCTTATGAAACTAATTATATATAAATAATTGGATGAATTGCATTGAAGTTGAAGAGCGTAATAAATTAATCTTAATTTTTAAATTTAAGATTGTAAAAATACTTTAGCTTCAATTTCAGCTTTAGAATATCACCATTTTATTAATTTTTTAATATATAAAATATAAATTTGATATTTTTAATTAATCGGAATAATTTACATATAAAAGATCATTATATCCTTTTTTCTTTAATAATTTTTAAAAATTTAAGAACAATGTAAAATTTAATTTACTGCATCTCTTGTTTTTTTTATTCTAAAACTTAAAAAGATATAAATATTAATATTTTAAAATTATATTAAAGCAACAATAAGAAAATTATACTGAAAAATCTTTATAATATTAAGTAAATTGTAAAATACTTCCAACAAATTTTTGAAATTTGTAAAATAAGTAATAATTATAAGTTAACTATAAAAATTTTCTAATAATTAACTCAATATTTTTTTTTATATTTATATCCCTAAAGTCCAATTATCATTTCATTTCAATACATGATATTTAATAAAAAAAAAACATATAAATAATATTAGGAGTGTGAAAGTAAATACAAAAAATCGATAACCAACCCAAAATCAACCCAATTAATTCAATTCGATTCAGATACAGTTTCAAATTTATTAAAACCAGTTGGTTTGAGTCAATTTTCAGCTTTAATGCTCAGGTAAATCAGAGCAGACCAAACTGGATTAATAATTAATTATTAAATATTGTATGATTAAATATTAATCGTAATTCTTTGACACAAAAAATTAATGTCAACTTTTTTTATAAATTGTGATATATTCAATATTAAATTTTTTTGATTTTAACTATTCAACTGAAATTATTTGCTTTTATAATTTTATTGTATGGGAAGAAAAATTATATTTTAAACTTAAAACCAAACTCAAACCAAAAAATTCTGTTAGCATCCGGTGAACTCAGTTCAATTCCGATTCTTGAAATCATAGAATCAAATCAATCCGAATTGCACCCGTAAATAATATTAATATTTGAGAACACTAATATTTATTGAACTAAACACACCAAAATAAAATAAATATCCAAATAATATTGTAATATACTAATCTCACCCATCGAACATTTAGCACAAGAACCAAAATCAAAATTAAAATAATATTAATTTAAAATACAATAATAATAATAAATAAAAATTCTAATTATTTTACATAAATTTTAATATAAAAAATATTATTTTATTTCACATATTCAATAAATTTTAAAAATATCAATCAATAGTGTAAATTTTGTGAATAAAGTGTGGTGTAATTTTAAAAAGTTTGTGTGGCATGCAGGTAAATGCAGCTTATAAATGTGTGGCAAGTCTTATTAGATCCCTCTCAATTTGGCCACACCAAAACTGCAACCATTTCATCAATAATCAAATAATTTCAAAACAATCTCTAGTCACACCCAAGGTTCTATGAAATCCGGTCACATATCTCTCTCCGGGAATTCGCAACCTTTCCTTTGCTGGTTGCCTCACACTAATTAATAGTGTTTTATCTTCACTTCCTGTTTATTCTATGTCTCACACTTTCGTCCTGAAGTCAATCTTATCGGCTATGGAATAGCTTATTCGTCAATTTTTATGGAATGGGGATATGATTCATAATACTTTACATTATGTTAAATGGGATTCCATAGCCAAGCCGAAAAGTGCTGGAGGTCTTGGTATACACCAACTTGTTACTTGGCAGAAGGTTTTGATTGCCAAACTCGCAGCTCAATTCTTCACCAATCAGCAATCCCTTTGGGTTCCTTTCTTCCAAGCTAAATATGGCAACCGACAGCCCACTTTCTCCGCCCGAAGAGGTGATTCTTATATTTGGCGTTTAATTTGCCAATCTAGTGATATGATTACTGATAAGATGAAAAGGAAAACAATATTGTATGGGCTACGATTTCTGCTTTGCTTCAGCGTATGGGCTCTTCAATTCAACATAATCGTCATTGTCTAAGTACTCAGTATACAGCAGCAGCTCTATATTTCATCTGGCAGGCAGGAAACAATAACCCTTCCATTCTCCCCGAGTCATTGCCATCAACTCTATCTTTCAGCACACACCAAAACATTTTTCTAGTTCTGAGAATTGGGATTCCATCAGCCTTTTAGGCTGTTTAAACCCCTTTGTTTCATGGAATCCCCCACCTCAGCACTGGTTAAAAATTAATTTTGATGGTGCTGTTAGACAGAATACTGCTGCCATTGGAGCTTTGATTCACAATTCTGAGGGCCAATTGCTTGCTGCTCAGGGTCGCTCTTTATCTACACAAGCCGTGCAACTTGCTGAACTTCAGGCTGCGCTATTAGCTCTCGAACTTGCTAAACCGTGGATCGGCAAAATACAAAGAATTTGGCTCGAAGGTGACTCCAAGCTTATCATTGATCAACTCCAGTCCACTTTACATTGGCCGGAGAGTAACAACACAGACGAACTTCGTGATCCTCTTAATGCTTTATTTTCCTTTCCTTATTGTAAAATTTCACATGTTTATAGGCAAGCCAATGAGGCTGCCCACTATATTGCTTCATCATCTTTTGTTTCTGATATCTGTTGGGATAACACCATGTCCCTCCCAACAGACTTTTGTGCAATCCTTTTAAAGGATTGCTTTTTGTATACATGATGTTTTTTGCTTTTAATATATAGGCTTCGACCGACTTTCAGGAAATGTTGTACATTCTTCATGTACCATAAGCCCATTTCAGTCGAATATTTTTCTATCAATTACAATTTCACAGATATCCAACTCTCCCAAGTATTTAATATCACTATAAAACAGTTTCGCCCATAATCAAACAATTTCAGCTGAATAATTAACCAAAGTATGTGACATTCTCTCCTCACCTCACCTCACCTCACCCTCTCTCCCCATTCAATGCCATTTCATAGGTATTCTAGCAATTACATTAAAATAATTCACCAAATGAAGTTCCCTATTCTCTCCCAAACTACCATTAACTTAGCCCCTTTCTCAGGGAAGGATACTATGAGTCGTGTAAACAGGTGGGCTCTA
Source organism: Apostasia shenzhenica (assembly GCA_002786265.1). Classification (NCBI taxonomy): domain Eukaryota; kingdom Viridiplantae; phylum Streptophyta; class Magnoliopsida; order Asparagales; family Orchidaceae; genus Apostasia; species Apostasia shenzhenica. The sequence continues at coordinate 5,731,450 of KZ451885.1, read as the reverse complement.
CGCGTAGTGCCACATGTATAAAAGAAAGAAATCATCATTTTGCGTCGTTTTCTTGCCACTTCACATCATTTTTTCATCCTTTCGCAAAATTTTTTGTTGTACAATATTTTTTACATGATTTACATTCGAATGCAAAGTTCAAAAAACTGAATATAAAGTAAAATAAGATTCATACAAAATCAAAAAAAAATTGGACTTTATATGGATCTTGTTTTATTTTTTAACTTTATATGAGGCTTGTTTTACTTTGTATTCAGTTTTTTAAACTTTGTATATATGAATGTAAATAAAGCAAGAAATATTATGTAAAAAAATTTACAAAAAGATGAAAAAAAACAACACAAAACGGTGGGAAAACAACGTGAAACAACATTTTCTTGTTGTTGCACGTGTGACAGTGTGCGTAGGGCCCGTCTGCTTATGCGACGCCATCCCATTGGGTGCTTAACTAGTGAGATGGTATAACAGCCTCACCTAATAATTTTTCCTACCTCTCCACCGCCTCACTCACTCCCGACACCAACCTAAACTTCAAATTCTAAAATCCTAAATCTTAAGCCCAAAGCTTTAAGATATCTTTGAAATTACTACCCACATCTCACATCTCACCGGCTCTCTTTGTTTGATATTGTTTCCTCCCACCCACTCGACCCACACGTCGGCCCTTCCCTTCCTCTCTCCTTCCTTCACCATTCCAACTGCATTCCCCATCATTTCGACCACTCCCAATTCATAACTATTTCATCCACAATCCAATAATTTCAGCATAACTCATGACAATCATACCCAATTTTTTTACATATTATTTGATCCATATACCATAAATCATTTCACACAAATCTTTATTCTACGAATCCTGTATTAGATATAGATCTCCAAGTTCTATATTCAAATGTGATCACTCTAGCAAGTTCTATACTCCTCAAATCACCCATTCTCCCAATTCAATACTGGTTTTCCCCATACACTAAATCAAATTTGTGCATTATCTAAGAAATTCAGCTAAATAACTTACCAAAATACCTAAACACTACTCATCTTATCTCTCCAACCCCCTCTCCAACAATGCCATATCTACAATCCAACAATTTCAGGTAAGTAATTCAGTAAAAACTACCATGTCTTAACTTCGAAGGTAATGTGAACAAAAATACCAAAGGAACAAGCCTATCGTAAGGAGACGTAAAAAAAATTGTCAATATAAAAGAAAGACAAGTTAAACTTCCAGCTATATTGTATGATATTATTCTAGTTAACTAGTGTGGAGTTTGGTTCAATGTTATTTTGATGTTATGTTATCTAAAAAAAATAATTATTTGATTTAATACCATATATAAACAACTTTGTAAAAAAATTATAAAATTGTCATTTAAAAATAACATCTAAAATGACAGAACATCAAGATAACATTGAACCAAATACATAAGCAATAATATTACTGACAACCACCTATGCTACAAATCACTTAATAGCTTTAACTCCATACTTGAGATTCAACAACCACCTATTCAATATAACACCAGAAGTCTATTACCTGACAACAGAACAATGCCATGAAAGCTAACCCCAAAAGGCCGGTCGAAATCATACCGATGATGACCATAAAACTTGGATGACAACACGTTCCAGCACTAATCAACTCAAATTTCAGAGAGAGAGTGGAAAAAAAGGTGAATAAAGAGCAAAAAAAGAGCTTGTCAAACTGCATATGATCATCAAGCATACTAAAACTTTATTATCAAAGAAATTCTCACTCTGCATGCCGACACAACTACTACAGACAGTAAATATTCAATGATCTACTTAAAAAATTGGAACTATAACTGGAAACATGATAAGTTTAGCTCACGGGCGAACAGGTGCAGCACCAACTGGTCGTGGTCCTTGTCCAGGCCTGCTCACATCATCCTGTCAAAATATGAGAAGTATTTAAGTTCAACAATAAAAGCTTCCAAAACGGACATGAACTTACCACACAAGCTAATTTACAGAAAAAAAAGCAGCTAAAGTCTCTTCCAACAGTCAGCAATCATCAACAGCTTTATCCCAGCTTTTTTAAGGTAAGCTTTATGGATCACATTTTGACGGTTAATCTTGTTGAATGCAACCTATTGCGTTAACTCTGTATAGCATCTAAGCTTAGTTACTTTTGATCTACTTCTGTGTTCCTTGTTTGTAACAAAACGTTGTTATCTACAATATGATGAAAGTATTTAAAAAAAGGAACATTTACATACATAACACTTCATATTACTATATTTACATATCAAACTTTTCTTTTTAAAAATTACACGCCACACCTAAAAATTACACTCCACACACTTTTCTTACACCCCACACACTTTTTCTAAAACTGCAGTGTAATTTTTTGAAAATAAGTGTAATACACATAATTATAGTAATATGAAGTGTTACGTACGTAATTATCCGTAAAAAAAAATGAAACTCTCCCCGTAAGTTGGGATTACTACTAGGTTTTTAGTAAAATAACCTCAAGCCCAAAATCAATTTAATCATTGTTAGGTTATGAAAAGCTGGACTGTCTCAACCTGATACATTTCTCAAATCTCACCTAAATTTTCCTGCATAACATTAACGTAAGCTCTCAGCAGACTAATTTTGCACATGCACCACATCATCCCAACGCAATGTAGAGTAGAAAGGGCTGTAGCATATAGCTGGTCTCGTATCTAAAAGTAATAAATGCAGATAATCTAATACAGCTAAAACCTTGACTTGGTTGTTGCATCTTGAATGATCAGCTTCAAGTTATTTTCAAAAAGCTGACAAAGTGAAACAGATGCGAGTATATGTAAGGGACCGGATCATCCCAAAGGCATCATCAAATTGAATGACTAGAGCAGACATCCAGTCCCACAACCACATATATGAAAAAAAACGCAAAAGTTGCCTTCAGTGAGCATCAACGAGATTGTCAAAAAATCCCAAGAAAACAGAGTTTAAGCATCACTAAATTTTAAATTTTTTGATAACTTTCATAGATCAACTAGACAAAAGTAAAGCTTGAAATGCAAAAAAGAGAGCATATGATACAGTTAGCAAATTAAAATTGGTAGCAGAATGTAATTTCATTGGTAACAAAAGATGCCAAGAAATGCTAAAGCATGGTTCAAATAAAATAAAAGAAACATGCATAGTGAATACACGAGACTCATCTAATCAAGACCGCTCAAGGGTTCAAAGCTAAAAATGAGTAAATAAAGCATGTTAAAACTGGAAAATTTATGATCTGTACAATATTACATTGTCTGACATATATTAAAATTTTAAAAACAGTAGATACACAAATATAACAATGGCAAAAGACTTGCAAACAATACAATACAGTTTGTCATTAGTTTCATCACCTTGAAAAATTTAAGTACACAGCTAATAATTGTTCATTCATAAGTCGCATGCTTGAAGTACAAGAGTACAAAATTCAATGACTACGACACAGAAGAAAGATGAACCGACAACACAAGGAAGATCAACTAAGCATAAAAGTGACAGTTGCTAATGAAATGAAAGTAGATCAAGAATAACTTCACAAAGACAGGTAGACAGAGAAAATAACTGCTTTAATTCAGATAACAGGGGGAAAAAATAAAACTTTTAAATCTACAACAGTAAAACTGAATTCTCTAAAACTAAAAATTATGTCAGAGAACTGAGAAGGCAAGCTTCCAGTCAAGTTCTTTGGCTACAAGCATTAGAAAGAAAAAAATAGCAAATGTGCACAGACAGAATGAAGGACTAAAAGTACAATAGCCCTTAGTGGAGAAAACTGCACTGTGACAGAAGAACAAATTGATATACGCTTTCGTTGACTCATCCACTGAAAAATTTTCAGTGGAAGTAACGCCTTTCAAAAGCGAGCACAAAGACTTTCAAATGTACAGCAAGTGCAAGTCATGAGATTAATAGTAATAATTCCAATAGCCTAGAGAGCCAATTCCTCTCACTAATTACTAGAAGAAGTCCAATATAATCAAAAGCATTGGCACGGCACAAGGACAAATTCGCATGTGCGCAGAAAAAACTTTCTTTCACATATAAATTACCGAACGCTTGAAAGAAGCAAACATGACAGAAATAAGACTTCCAAAATATGAAAATAGCACATACCCTGCGCCTGAACCGCTGAGGAGGCTCACGAACCCTCCTGGCAGTGCGAGAACGAACCCTAACCACATGAGAATGGATAGCACAAGACACACAATACTGCATCTTTGCATAAAGCTTCGGAAGAGTATATCCTGCAATGACATTTTCATTGGACACAATGTATCGAACAAACAGAACTGAAAGACAATTGAAAATAAATAAACAAAACGCAGCTCTACCATCATAGACACAGGCCTCTTGAACATCCCTCACAGCAGCTTGCTCCACAATATTCCTCACAAGAAACCTCTTAATCGCCTTATCCTACAGGAAAATAAGAAACAATCACAGATCTCAAGCTTTGACAAGTCGTTTAACATACAGATAAATTAAACGAAGCTGCATAAATGGAGAGATCTCGTGACTTTTGAGAAGCCTTTTAATCGCCTTATCCTACTGAACAATAGCAAAAAGGCACAGATCTCCAGCTTAGATAAATTAAACGAAGCAGCGAAAACGGAGAGAACTAACAACAGCAAAAATATATTAACTGGCATCTTCATCAGACCTTGATCTACAAATCAATCTAGGGTACATCAAGAAAAAAATGACAGAAAATTAAAAATTTGGAACAGCACACCACCTTGGGGCAGCATTTCCCGCAGTTGGAGCAGCGGATGAAGTTGACATGGCCGCGGCCATGCTTGTTGCGGCCACCATTCCTGCGCTTAAAGGTCTGCGAAAAGCAAATAGAAGATCAAAGAAACAGATGGCAAACATACGGCCGCAACAATCGGAGCGAACCACTACCATTGCCGATGGAAGTTATCAACTGCTGGAAATCCCGATCTGACGCCGCCGTCCCTCCCGCAGGCTCCAGCTAGGGTTTGCGCTTTGGGAGGCTTCGCAAGAACTTTATAGCACGTCGGCTTCAAAGCAACAGTTTTGTTCTGGGCCGAGAATGCGTGCGATTTTTGGCCCAAAAGTTATAGCTTTAAAAAAATCAAATTAGTAATATTATGGCCTGTTTGGCCGGAGGACTAAATCAGAAATAAAATAATACTAATTTAAATAATAATAATAATAATAATAAATTTTTTTTAATTATTCTATACAAATTTTAATATAAAAAATATTATTTTACTTTACATACTCAATAAGTTTTAATAAAAATATATACTTTATTTGACATCTTAGATCAAAATATTTGAATCGAGTATTTTGGTCTAGGATATAAAATAAAATTAATTATTTTATTAAAATATTATTGAGTATGTGAAGTAAAATAATGTTCTTTTTATATTAGAATTTGTGTAGAATGATTAAAAATTTTTTTTATTTATTTATTTATTATTATTATTATTATTATTATTATTTTTAAATTAGTATTATTTTTGTCCTGATTTGATCTTTATTTAGTCCTCGCGCCAAACAGGGCCTATATATATATATATATATACATATTATATATTGATTTTTTATACAAAGTTAGACTTGCCTCTATAGTTTTTCAATCATAAATAACTTGTGAAATTAAGAAAATATTTCAATTTACTATTTTAGTCAACAAAAAAATATTTTTAAAAAAATGTTCCAGTGATAGTTTAAATTTTTGAGCAGGAATCCAATGTGACAAGAATAACAAAATTAAAATGCAATGTGGACTTATGTTAAAATCGATATAAGATGTGATAAAAATTAATAATTTATATTATATTTAGAATACAATTAATTAAATTTTTTTTTCATGTGTATAGAGAATTTAGGTTTCTTTTTATTCATTTTCTCCTAATATCACAATTTCTTTCGCCACAATTGACAATTATAGTAACATAAATTCGAATATGAGACCCTCTAATTTTAGGCAAGCTCTTTTCCCATCGAACTGGGAGAAGCGCTGAGACTTTAGAATTTTATTTGAGTCCCACGGCATTTATTTTTTAGACCATTTAATTGTTGCTAAAATGCGATAGTATTAAAGATAATAGAAATAAGATTAGGGAAAAATATTATATATTATAAATTTTATTTTTTTAATAAAAATATTAGAGTATTAAATTATTTGTATTATATATGTATTGTGGAATATGAAGTTGTGATGGTGTACCATAAAAATAACTGCACTATAGTTTATTTATAATTGAATTTTAGTTTATATATTTAAAAAAATTTCAAAATATAATAGGTCACTATTTTAATTTACTATTTTAAAATTTTAAAGTTTAAATAAAAAATTAAAATATATTAAAAAATTAAATAATTAGTTTAAAAAATATGAACTAGATAGAAAATTTGTAATAGCAGCAAATAATTAATTAATTAATCAAACAATACGCGCCAGCGCACATTAGGCAACCGAACGAAATCGAACTAACATGCACCGACTCGTCCCACAAGATAGAATACGCACGGTTTCGCGCACAGCACACACGCACGGCCTCTTTGAATAGTCGGTGCATGTTAGCAGATGCACGATCATTCCGTCTAACCGGCACCAAAACACCTCCGACGAACTCTCACCGGCAGGCCATCGCGCAGCGTGGCGGTCAACCCCGGCATGAACACCGGCGTCTTCACGCCGCCGGCGAGCTCGACGTCAAACTCTCCAACTATGGCAACGACCACGGCCTTGATCTCCATGAGCGCCATCTCCTTCCCCACGCACATCCTCTGCCCTCCCTGAAACACCGGGTACTTGAATGGGCTCTCCGGCGAGAACACGCCGTCACGGAGCCACCTCTCAGGCCGGAACTCTGCCGCGTCCGGCCCCCACTCGGCCTCCATCCTCCCCATGGCGTACGCGTGGTAGATCACCCTCGTCCCCTTCCTCACGAACGTGCCATCCGGCAGGACATCGTCGGCAGCGCAAAACTTCGAGTCGAACTGCACTGGCGGGAAAAGCCGCATCCCCTCGTGGACCACCGCGTGGACGTAGTGCATCTCCCTGAGCTCTTCGGCGCCGGCGACGATCTCGCCGGAGTCTTCTCCGGTTCCGGGGAAGTAGAAGTCGACTTCCCGGCGGATGGCGGCCGTGACGGCCGGGTGGCGGGGGAGTAGGAGGAAAATTCCGGTGAGAGCGGCGGCGACGGTGTCGCGGCCGGCGAGGAGGAGGCTGACGACGATGTCGCGGAGGTAGCGGTCGTCGTCGACGGACGCCATGAAGCGGGAGAGGAGGTCGTGGTGGATGGCGTCGGAGGAAGAGGTGGCAAGGAGGCGGCGGCGGTCGGAGATCAGGTGGTCGGCGAGGAGGTCGACGAGGCGGAGGGAATGGCGGAGGCGGCGCTCGGAGCCAACGTTGAGGAGGCGCTTGATTCGCCAGACAATGGGGACCGGGGAGGCGGCGCGAGAGGCCGAGAGGGAGGTGGCGGCGTCGAAGGCAGCCGCCAGCGCGGTGGTCGCCGGGAGGCTTTCGATGCGGTCGATGCCGAAGGAGACGGCGCAGATGGCGTCAAATGCGAACCGTCGGAATACGTTCTGTAGAAAATTGCGATTTTTAATTTAATTAATAATAATTAGAGTTATTATCAAAAAAATCATACCACCAGAAAATTGCTAGTAATATTACCTTTTTTTTCTGTGCAAGTATTTAGGTCTGTTACCGATTTCTAGCCGAGCCAATACCGGCTCAAAATCGGATTAATTATATTTCAATCGACTCGAAATCGACTCGAGCTCGATTGGGTTCAACTTTGAGCCGGCTCGTAAATAAATTAAATCTCAATTTTTTTTGAGTCTATCTCAAGCCTGGTAAGCTCGACTCGATCCGACTCGAGATGGGCTCGGTTTATAATATATATATTATATTTAATATATATTATATACATATATTATATATCTGTATTATAATATAAAATATATTTTAATTCGAGCTGATTTCGAGTTGGATCGAGCCGAGCCTACCTGGCTCAAAATCGGCTCGAAATTATTACCGAGCCGAACTTTTGGCTCATTAGTCGACTCATTTAGATCGACTCAATTTCGATTTAATTTAAAATCGATTCAATTTTCGATCGATTTTCGATCTTCTATCCATATTATAAAACTAATATTGATAGAACTTATTATAAAACTAATATTGAAAAGACGTACATATTTTGAACTCATTTATCATCGAAGATAACAATTCTACCTACTACAATTTAGCTGATCAACTGGATTTCACCCCTAGTATATTATCTGATTAAGCTCAACATATTTTTTCTAGAATTCATCCCTCTAGTTAACATTTGAAATTAGCGAAGTTTACAAAAATATACAAGCCTCCAGTATTGTTCATAATACAAGCCATTATGGCCCCGTCGGAAATTCATACAACATATCAATCATTAGGTATATAAAATGAATTTCATCAACGTTCAAATTCTCATTTACAATTGTACATACAAATATATTCTAGATCTCTTGGGGTGAAATACTCTTTGGCTCTGTTTGGCAATGTGCTAAAAATCATGGCTAAAATTACCCATGGCCAAAATCTTAAATTTATTTTAAAAAAACTTAAAAAATTATTTTATATTTCATCTCACACAAATTCCAACATTAAACAATCACTTTATTTCACATCCTACACAATTCTCAATAAATCAATCAACTTTATTTCACATGATACACAATTTTTAATATAACCAACTTACTTTATTTCACATCATACATTTTTTTCAAAAATAACTAAAAATTTCAACTACATCTTCTTTTTTTTCCTATTACCAAACAGAGCCTTTAGGGTTATCCAAAAGGTCAAAAAGTTGTTGGATAAGCCCATAGAGAATATTCCAACCCTCCTTTCTCTATACGTGAGATTAATAGTCAAACAAGGGAATCTACTTGGAGAGATCAACTATAGTGATTTTTCAATGTAGATGTTAGTCCTTACCAGACGTTCCTAATCCTATCTAACCTACTTCCTTTACCATTTAAGCTGAGTTTGCAAGTCTTCACCACTTCTTCTAATTACAATGGCGGCGCTCAAGTCTTGGACCTCTTCTTCAGCTTTTTTGTGGCTGAGGCATTGGCTCTCAAAAACCATGGCCCAAATTTGCAAATAGAGAGAATCAAAATGACTATACTGCAATTCGGCGGGGCGATGACTTAACTATTATTTCATTTTTGTGTGCGCTCTTCCACGTGACTATTGACGCATGATTGGGCCTACATAAATGTTTGTGCCTATGCATGCAGGTGGCCAGTGTTAACACCTGGATTTAGCATTGATTCTTAGTCATATATGTGGCATCTAAAGGCTCACTTTACTTATTGTCATACAGGATATTCCGTTCATTGGTCGCAATATTTGATTGATCATGTTTTACTTCCGCAGATCTCTAATCTCGGACATAACATTTGAGCATCTGCACCTTCCAGTAACATCGGCCATGATGTTTGCTTATCTATAGTTGTCGCTGTCTCAGTCCAGTGGAGATCGCTACATCAACATAGCTTCCACTAGCACCCACCAGTTACACAACCAAAGGCCTATGTGCTCTTGTTACTATTGATGGTTTTCTTGGAGCTGGCAATAATGAGGCCGACAGTATGGATCTGGTGGTTATAATATTCTATCAGTATGGAGCCGATAAATACAATAGCCCGGAAAACTCGTTGAATTCCACTATAGCTTACCTATAAATACCTCTGGGTGAAGCTCTAGAGAGGGAGGATCAGATGGGATAACATCAAAAAATAATATCTGAGATCAGAAAGAGAATAGTAGAAGAAAATCGGATTCTCCCGAGAACCATCGGGGACGAAGTTTGTGTTCTTCTTTCTTTGTATGGTCTACTGACCAAACCTTTTTGAGCTTTAGTAGAACACTTTTTCTTTTGACTCTCCAGTGGACATAGGGAAAGCTATTCTTGAACCGTCTTAAATCTCTATATAATTTCCTGAATAATTACTATTTCTCTGACATTGAAGTTCTGGGCTAGAAACATTGCCCGCCACTAATTCTCAAAACTCCATCTCTCTCCGTCAACAAACTTATTAAATTTTAATTCGCCATTCCAATGAATCCAAAGCCATTGAAGCTGCCAAAGTTTTTCTTGTTATTATTCAAAATATTTAAAAAGAAATATTAAGGTACTCAGATGCATGCAAGTTTCAAAAAGCTTGAACTAAGATAATCATCATTAGGAAATTGCAAATAATTTATCGTTAAAAAAATTAATATTTTAATTAGTTTTTTTTAATGAAATATTTTGATTAGTTACTTTAGCATTCAATTACAAATAAAACGTGTTAATGATTAATTAAAATTGTCACTTGCATGAGCCTTCTAGAAGTCAAAGAAGTCCAACATATGATGGCTATCATGATCTTTGATTACATAATCATTATAAATTTTGTCGATAACTCAACATGAAGCCGAAATGATATTTGCTTCAAATTTTTGACTATAAATAAAGTTTCATAGAGGCATAACGAGATCATCTCATTGAGCAAATTAAGGTCCTGTTTGGCATGAGGATCAAAATAAGACTAAAATAGTATTAATTTAAAAAATAATAATAATAATAAATAAATTTTTAAATCATTCTACACAAATTCAAATATAAAAATTATTATTTTACTTTACATATTCAACAATTTAAAATAAAAAATATATCAATTTTATTTCACATTCTAGATCACAATATTCAAATTGAGTATTTTGATCTAAGATGCGAAATAAAGTTTATATTTTTTTTTTAAATTACTGAGTACGTGAAGTAAAATATTATTTTTTATATTAAAATTTGTGCAGAATAATTAAAATAATTTATTTATTATTATTATTATTATTTTTTAAATTAGTATTATTTTGGTCTTGTTTTGGTCCTCGCGCCAAACAGGGCAAAGTTTCAAAAAAATACAGAGAGAAGTGAAGAAAAATTTTAAATTTTTCTACTTTTAGCAAATCTCAATTTTATTTTTTATTACGAGACTGAGGACACTTGCTCCTCCGTAAAAAAGAATTTATTTTTAAAATTTTCTTTATTATGAGATTAGACATATTTGAGATCGAGATTAAGAGTTTGTTCTAATTAGGTGTATGTTTATACTTGCATTGTGATTTTAATGATATTGAATTTTTTTCCTCATAAGTTCAAAATTTTGGGCCAATTCATGTAAATTGAGCATTTTTTACATTTATTTTATCATTATTATTTCTATTGATTATATTTTCACTTCGCTCTTACTGATTTGTAGTTTTTTTTTTTTGAAATAACCAATTTTAGGTATTAGTCCGTAACAAAATGCTATTACACTATAATTGTTGTTAGGTTTATACAGTACACATTTTTTTTTAGTTTGGATATATATCCTATAATTTCTTAATAAATTCATTTAATCCAAAAAAAAAATCATTAATCATATTAGATTTGAGGTAACTCAAGTATCTGTTACATGTTTTTTTTTTATGAAAATCTATTATATTTTTTGACAATTAGGGCTTTGAGATTATTTTTTGACAATCAAGAAAGAAATATTTATATTGGAGATGTGACAATTGGTGATCAAATTGTCAAGAAGAGTGAAAGCTTTAGATACCTTGGATCAATTATGCAAAATGATGGCGAAATAGATAATGACGTTATTAGCAGGATTCAAGCAGGATGGGCAAAATGGAGAAATGCTTCTGGTGTGTTGTGTGATAGAAAAATCTCATGCAGAATCAAGGGTAAATTTTATAAAACTGTAGTAAGACCAGTGATGATATATGATGCAGAATGCTGGCCTGCAAAGTGAAAATATACAAATAAAATAAATGTTACAAAAATAAGGATGTTAGGGTGGATGTGTGGATATACACGAAAGGATAGAATGAGAAATGGGTATATCCGAAAGAAAGTTGGTGTTGCACCAATTGAGGATAAACTTAGAGAAAGTCGGCTTAGATGGTTTGGACATCTAAATCGTAGGCCGATTGAAGCTCCAGTTAGAAAATTTGAGTTATTGGATTTTGCCCATGTATAAAGAGAAAGAGGGAGACCAAAGAAGACATGGCAAGAAACTATATGGAGTGATCTTAATTACTTAGATTTAGATAAGAATTTGGTAACTGATAAGGCGCAATGGAAACAAAGAATTCATATAGCCGACCCCACCTAGTGGGATTAAGGTTTAGTTGTTGTTGTAGTTGTTGTTGGATAGAAAGGCTTTGAGATTTTTTATTCATAAAATTAAAAATATTTTATTTCATTTTTTTATCTAAAATTTATTTCACGTGAAGGCTTTCGATGATTTCATCAAATTTTTTCGATGGATTTAATCAAAATTTACTATTTACCAAATTTGACAAAATAAGTGGATCAATTTCTGGGTTGGAGGGATTCAAAAAATATGTTTTTGATTTTTGGGACCTATGTGAAATAAAGTAGTTAACGTACAGTTCGGATGTAATTTCAACAAGAAAATCATTTTTCTATCTAAAATATGCGTATAATTCAATAGTTGTGACGATCACCGACCTGAAGATCGATGAGGTTGTCGGCGGGGAGCCGCCGGAGGAACGGTAGGAGGCGGCGGCGGAGGATGGAAGAGAGGGAGAGGGAGGCGAAGGCTCGGAGCGACGGCGACGAGAGCTCGAGGGTGGCGAGTTTGCGTTGGAACCGCCAGTCCTCGCCGTCGGCGTTGAATATCCCGCGGCCGAGGAGATCGCCGAGGACGGCGGAGAAGGCGGCCCCTTTGGGGTAGACGTCGAACCGCGCTTGCAGGATGTGCTTCACGTTCGCCGGATCAGCCGTGACGGCGCTGCCGAGAACGTGGACGCGGATGGTCCGGCGCGGCGAGGAGCGGAGGAGGTGGGCGTACCAGTCGCCGAGGTTGGGGAACTCCTCGGCCCACGAGCTCGTGACGTAGGCCCGGCAGACGGGGCAGGCGCACCAGGGGCGCCACCGGATGAGCGCCAGGAGCCCCGCCATCGCCGCCGCCGTGAATGCGGCGGAGAAGACGACGGCGCCGGCGAGCTTTTGTACTGTTTCGATTGGTTCGAGCTCCATAATTATTCCGTTCTCTCTCTCTCTCTCTCTCTCTATTTCTCTCTCTCTCGCTCGCTTTCTCTCTCCTCTTCCTCTTTCTATCTCTAGAAAGGAATGCAGTAGTGAGGTGGTGGAGTTGGAGTTATGGAGTTGGTTTCTTTATAGACTTGTGCGGTGATGACGATTCTGCGTTCTAGAGAATGAAAACGGATTTCACGTGAACATGAGAAGTATGGTGATTATTATTAGTTGAGTTTTATCAAAGTTGAATTAATTTAATTTAATTTAATTTAATTTACATTTCATTTGATTTAATAAATTAAATATCATTTTCATTTGATAATTAATAGTGATAAGAATGCACTGAGCATGACGCGATGACCAAAACAGGACCAAAATAGTACTAGTTTAAAAAATAATAATAATAATAAATAAATAAATAAATAAATTATTTTAATTATTCTACATAAATTTTAATATAAAAAATAATATTTTACTTCACATACTCAATCATTTTTAATAAAAATATAAACTTTATTTCACATCTTAGATCAAAATACTTTATTTGAATATTTTAATCTAGAATGTGAAATAAAGTTGACATTTTTATTTTAAATTGTTGAGTATGTAAAGTAAAATAATATTTTTTTATATTTAAATTTGTGTAGAATGATTTAAAAAATTTATTTATTATTATTATTATTGTTGTTTTTTAAATTAGTACCATTTTGGTCGTGTTTTGATCCTCACGCCAAACAGGGCCAAGTGTAGTTATCACTAGCTTAATATCATCGTCTTAGTTGACATAATTTTGGGTGATGTGCCACTACTGATGAAAAGAGGTTGAATTTGACTCGTGAGCGCTTGGTGCATAATATAATAAGTGAATCGGTTGTGCTTTTTCTACCTGCTTAAGATCTTAATAATTGGTATTAAAGTATGTCTCGAGTTCAAATCCCGAGAGTGTATTGAAAGGGAAGATTGTTAGGAAAAGCATCACCGTATTTGACATAACTTTAAGCGGTGTGACACTCTTAAAAAGCAGTTGAATTTGATACGTGGAGGCGCTGGTAGCACAATATAATAAGTGAATTAATTATGTTTTTCTTTTAGTTAAAGCTTTTAGAAGAGTTGGTAACTTCAAAAACCTTAACAATTCTAACTAATCTTTAGAATCGAGGGAAATTGCACTTCCAACATAATTTTCTATTAATGAATAAATAAAATCAAAAAAGAAATTAAGAATGCATTAAGGATGCTCATTGTGGCAATATTCCTTAAGAGATTTTTAGTTTAATATTTTTATAATATTATAATATGTAAGTTGGAGAAACTAATTATTTATGAATTTGATAATAAATTTGGAAAATAATATGATATATGTCACTCAGAATTAAAAGATATTTGAATAAAATTAACTTACTATTATTATTTTTTAATATATTCATATTAAATTAACTAAATAAATAACATTTGAAAAACGCAAATATTTAAATAATATTGAGCCAATTGCCCGTAATTTCAGTTCAAAATTAAAGTTTTAATTTTATGTTGAATTTGATTTATCATTTTTATTTGATGAATTTTAGACTAGTTACTAAATAGATAAAATTTTACCTATACATCATAATAAATTATTATTTTACATATCACTCATTCGTAATTAATAAGTTATACATTACATATTTTTTTATAGTGTGCATACTACAAACTATTTAAAAAATTATAATATTTTTAAACAAATGAATTTAAAAATAATATAATGATAAATAAAATTAAAATTTGAATTTATCTTTATACTATTATGGAGTATGGCTAATACAAAGGAAATTTAATTTTATATTATAGATTTTTATATAAAAATAATTTATTAATTAAAATAAATTTTTAATTGGTCTTTAATTGTACAAAATTATGACTACTATAAAAAATATTTAGTTTAAATTATCAATTTATAATTTATTTTTAGAATTAGATATTAATGTCCAATTTTAGATGAAAAATAGTTATAATTATATAATAAAAAATTATCTTAATATAATAATTATAAATATTATGTTTATATATTTGCATGCATATGAGCATAACCTAAGCCTTTAATCCCGTACTCTCTCTCCTCTCTCTTTTTATCTCTATTCTCCCTACCATTTTTTTTTTGCTCTTTTGGACACGCATAAGAAGACAATAATATATTAAAGTGACATTTAGTTCATTGTTATTTTGATAATATATTATGTAAATTTAAATAAAATAATATTTAGATGTCATCTTTTATTTAATAATTCTATAATTTTATAAAAAATTATTTATAGATATCATTAAACTAAATAATTATCTTCTCTAAATAACACAGCATAATACCAAGATAACATTGAACTAAATACCCCCTATAATCTAAGTTTTTTTCGAAAGATTTATGTGTTATCATTATTTTTGGGAAGATTTATTCTAAAATATTTAATTTAAATTTTATAATAAATTTTTCATCTTTTTTACTAAAATATTATTATTCTTTTATTTCAAATAGCCAATCCTTGCCATAAATTTATATTTACAAATTATATAAATTATATAAAAACCTATTTATTTATTTATTTATTTGAGATATTACTGAATAATTAAAATTATGTATGTATGTAATATATATATATATATATAATTTAAGTTTTAGGTTTACAATTAATTTTTTTGGATAATTATGCATTTAATTAAGTTTAATATTTTCTCTTGAGAATGAGAATAGAATTAGGTCTATTTGTTTGTAAAATAAAATTTAACAAAATTAAAATTAAATTTGAATAGAGATATTTTTTTATTAAAAATTGTGAATGATGTAAAGTAAAGTTAGTTATTATATTGGGGTGTGTAAGAGATGTGATATAAAGTTAGTTATTATGTTGGGATATGTGAGGGATGTGATATAAGTTAGTTATTATTTTAGTAATATGTGTAAGATGTGAAATAAAGTTAATTTTTAATATTAAATTTTATATGTGATG
>KZ451885.1:5701331-5715377 GCA_002786265.1 Apostasia shenzhenica | reverse complement strand
AGTTATTAAAATTTATAATAAATTTAAAATATTATTAAGATATTTTTTTGCCTATTTTTGAGCTCATGCCAAACAAGGCCCTAATGTCCTTTTATACTAAAGAAAATTAAGACTATTTGAGAAAAAAAATTTATAAAAAAAATTCTTTTTCATATAGCCGAAAGCTAAAACCTGCGCTGAATAAAATAACCTCCGAGGATATTTCAGCTTTTAAAAAACTAAGGGAGAATTTGATTCAATGTTATCTTGACGTTATGTTATGTTATATAGAGAAAGTAATTGTTTAGTTTAATGACATTTATAAAAAAAATTTCTATTAAATTATACAATTATTAGTTAAAAAATGACGTATAAATATCATGACATCTAAATTACATAACATAACACCAAGATAACAACGAACCAAACGCCCTCTAAAAAACAAATGTTAGAAAAAATATTAAAAAAACAATTTTTTGAAAAATACTTTTAATATAACTAACTAATAACAAAAATATCCTTAAAATAATTATATTCTAACAATAATATCATAATTATTTATTAGATAATAAATATATTAATATAAATGATATAATTATTATGAAATATATAATAACATTATATGAAATAAAATTAGATAATTTTATATTATGATAATATATTGTAAAATAAATATATATAAAATTTTAAACCGCCATATTATAATATAATTAATAATATATTATAAAAAACAATTAATTTATGTGATAATAATAATCTTATTTATATATTTAATTCGATTAAAATTATAATTTTTTTTTAAAAAAAAGTAATTTTTTTAATAGCATTTTTTAAGAGCTATTTGTCAAATAAATAAAATTATTTTATTTAATTATAATATTTTAATAAAATTATATAATATAATATTTTTTTATATAGTGCGGCGATGCAAAAGTGTGCCTAAAATTCTAATTTACTGTAAATTTTATTCGAAAATCGAAAATCGCTCGATAAAAAACTCGACTCGAAATCGATTCGAGTCATTTCGAGTCGAGTTTCGAGTTATTTAGTATACTCGAAATTATTTCGAGTCGATTTCGAGTTTGGCTTGACTCGCTCGAAAAAAATCGAGCTGACTTGAAATAAAATTATTTACTAAATATTTTTATTATATTATGAAAGAGTGACACATTGTAAATTGAAAATGAAAATATTTTATTGAGTTAAAATGTAATAATTTTAAATGTGTTTTTTTTATTATGTAATTTAAATTTATCCAAAAACTGAAATCGATTCGAAATCGGCTCGAACTCGAGTTAAATCGAGTGAACTGACTCGACTCGAAATGATTCGAGTTCGATTCAATTTCGAGTCTCTTTGAAATCAAATTTTTCGAGTTCGAGTATACTGAAACTCGGTCGAACTCGACTCGATGCTACCCCTAAATTTACCTAAACAGTCTCTCTCTAATCTCCACTACCCCTTTCATTGTCATCAAACTAATGCGTACATCAGGGGAGCATGTAGCCGTCCCTGTTGCGAGGAGACAGCAAAAGCCCACTCACCCACTTCCGCGCACCCACAGTCTCACCCACTATCCCAGAGTGATTCCTACCTTTGAGCAAATTATATTTCGTGCACGTGTTGTCCCCCGTCATTTTCGTGAAAAACAAAAACGTGATATTTTTTTTTTGAACTTTAAAATATAAAAAGATAAATATCACATATATCCCTAAAATTCGGGATAGTTCATATTAATTAACAATTTTAAAAATCTTTTATCTTGATCTTAATCTTCCATTGTTAAGCGATTATGAAAATTTTATACAATTGACACGTTAATTACAAAAAATTATAAATTTTATTATTAAAAAAATATTATATATCTTCTATACTCAAGAGTACGAGTTTTGAAATAAAAAAGATTTTGTGCATTTTTTAAATTTAAAAATCCACAAAAAAAGTAACAATTACAATTTAGTCTCAATAGTTCAAAAACTCACAAAAACAACAACAATTATATTTTGGTGTCAACTTTCTCATCTTCTGATAAATCAGTTCAAATGTAAAATGAAATTCGTAAAATTATTTATGTATATTTCAGGGACGAACTTTCTAAAGGTAGGGTGAATTGTGACATCTAAAATTTAATTTGAGATGTAAAATTTTGAGTTGATTTGAATACAAAATGAATGAATTTGGATCTTAAATAAATATTTTTAGAACAATTTATAAGGACATGAAAGGCGGAAGACTAACTTATAAGTGTTCCTTAAACAAATATAAAAAACTGGCTGCCGAATTTAAAACTCATAATAACAACAACAATTGTATGTTGGTCTCAAATTTTTCACCTCCTTACAAATCAGTTCGAATGTATAATAAAATTCATGAAATTATGTATATAATAAATTTCGAGGACAAAATTTTTAAAGATGGGGAGAATTGTGATATCAAGAATTTAATTTGGGATTTAAAATGCTGAGTAAATTTGAACCTAAAATAAATATTTTAAGACTTATTTATAAGTATATAAAATCTCGAAGACTAAATTATGATTATTCTTTAAAAAATAAACAAGCCGTTGGGATGGCTGCCAGCAAGCTCACCCCCCGCTATTTTTATTATTTAAATGTAAAAACTCTATATAATTGCATTTTAATTTTAACTTATTCATTATCTTACAAATAGGTCCAACTTATATATATATTTAATTATAATTTTTTTATATTTTTGGCTGTATTTTTTAAAATTTAAGGGTTCAGATTTTAAAAAGTTTAAAATCATAGATCTGTTAACATAATTGTCGTAACTGATGTTGAGAAAGGTCGAGCCGGGATCGAGACATATCATATCCGATGTTATAGGGAATATCGAGCTTAAGCATCATAACCAATGTATAGAAAGGCCGAACCAACGGAAAGAATATTGTATCCAATATTATGGGCATGCTGTAGATTAAGCATCGTGCCCGATTTGAAAAAAGGGCGAACTAATGGGACCACGTGCAACATTTTCTCCCTAAAAAAATAGCAATAATTGTAATTTGGTCTCAACATTTTCACCTCCTTGCAAATCAATTCGAATGCATAATGAAATTAGTGAAATTATTTATGTAAATTTCGGGAGCAAAATTTTTAAAAGTGGGGAGAATTATGACATGAAGAATTTCATTTAGAATTTAAAATGTCGAGTTAATTTAGACCCAAAATAAATAATTATGGATTTAATATAGATATTTTTAAATCTATTTATATGGGCATTTCCAAAACATGTTTAAACGAAATTATAAATATTATTCCTAACTGTAACAAAAAAATATAAAATTAAATGAAATCAAATAAAATATTTGAGTGATTTGCAAAAATAAAAAATAAAAGCATAGTATTGTTTTTTTTGCTATTAAAGCAAATAAAATTTGTAATATAAATATGCATAAAAGTCTAGATATAACAGAAGAACGTACTAAAGTCTGATTTAGCAAAGTAAACTTTTATTTTATTATTATTATCAGTACTCGCTAAAGTCACACAAGCGCCATGTGGATTGCCTTCTCGTACATGTAATAGGCTAAACATAATCTGTACTATTGTTATATATATGTGGTATATAATTTCAATATACAATACATAGTTAATCTGAAGCATTGACAAATAAGCTATTTATATAAAACAAAAATATATACAGATAATGCTTAAAAAAATAAGATTGAAATTGGACAATAAATAAATTATTATTTCTATGTTTTGAAAAGTAACTATAAAGTATAAACTATAAATTGTAGAAAATATTAGATGGCTAATTCAAAAATTATAATACATAATATATTATAATTTAAAAATATGTTCGTGTTAGAATTATGATTTTATAAATGTGTTCATATTGTCATTAATTTTTATTATATATTTCCAAAAAAATTAGTCGGATATTAGACAAAAATAATTTTAATATTACTTTATAAATTAGAGTTGATGAAGAGTAAATTTAATTAAATTAGTATTGTTTAATTTTATTTACTAATTTGCATGAAATATAATAGAATATTCAATTCTCTTTGTTAGCTAATGAAATTAGTGTGATCTTTATTCAAAGTCGAACTCAATCGAGTTCATGATGATTATAAATATTATTTTTAATTATAACAAAAAATAACTGGCATCTTGTCTTTCTCATGTAATGTGTCACGTTGTGCTGCAGTGCAATGTGTAAAAAAATTTAATTTAGTTCTAATCTAAAAATTCTAAACCAAACTTTTCTCAGTTTATTATCAAATTTTATTTAAAATTGATTTGAATTAAATAAAATTGCTCATTGCTAATAAATCACGTGCATTGCACGTGAAACATACTACTATTATAAAAAATCTTACAAAATTATATATTTTACATAATATTTTTTAAAAAATTTATAAATAAAATTACTATATATTTTCATAAATCGTATCACATTATATATCATTTATAAGTCTATAATACAAAATTTCATCTTACTACATTAAATTTAAAATTAACTTTATATTTAACTAATTTGTGAAATAAACGATATACTAAGTATAGTTTTAAAGTTTATGATTTAAAAATTTAGGGCTCATTTGGATCGAGGCAAGTTTTTTGCCCAACACAAATTTTAACTATAAAAATCAATTTTATTTCATATTTGATACGAATACGAATATTAGAATTAAAAGTATTTCACATTTTACACACTTTCTATTAGTAAAATAATTTTTTTTCTATTAAATTTAAAAAATAAATTTTTTTTTTATGTCCAAAAAAAAGATCGAACCAAACGAAGCAGTTTTAGTTTTTAATATTAAAATAGTTTAAGATATATATTAATTTTACTGGTGTGATATACCTAATATTTTATTTTTTATAATAAAATATATAATTTTGCATATTTAAAATATTTTTTATGTAAATGCTCCTAAAATATTTCACAATAAGTTCTTCTATTAAAATTAAAATAATAAATTAAAATTATCATTTTGTCTGTTTTCCCCGCTCTCTCACGCTCATTTGGCAGGACCCATAGGGGGAACGGCGCCGAACCGCGAAGGCCCCACAAGTCGCACTTAGGAATGGTAATGGGGCGAGTTTAAGTCGGGTTTATAAATATCTATACTCACGCCGTTATATATTATTTATTATTCATACCCGCCTCATACCCGTTTCTGCCCCGCCACACCCGTATTCTAGTTTTCACAAATCCGTACCCGCCCTGCCCCATTTCCTTACTAATATTAATGAAAATCGAATTATTTTACTCTATTTGAAATAACAAAAATTGTACTTATATGATGAATATTACACTATGAAAGGAAGGTCTTATATTTTTTCATTTTCAATGTACTCTTCTTTATTTGACTCTATATAAGTCTATATAAAAATAGATAAATATATATACATAATGGGGCGGGACAGATATAGTTGATTCATATTCGTACCCGCCCCATTTCATAATGGGGCGGGGCGGGTTGCGGGTAAAATTTTAGTACTCATACCCATCCCATTAGGAGCAGGTCAGGGCGATTTAATCGGGTACAGGTACAAATTACCACTCCTAGCAACGCCAGCATGGGCGCGCGGTGAAAGCGTTGGCCGCCGGCCACTGCAAAACGCGGAAGAGCAAGCGATGTCTGAGGGTATTTTTGTTATTAGCAAATTAAAGTATTATTTATAAATAAATTTATTTATTTAAGAAATTTAATTGAAAATTTCAGATCAATCTAGAAGAACTTAATTAAAAATAATTATGCAATTTGAGGACATAAATAAAAAAAAGAATTTACATAGATTATCCTCAAAAAAAAAAATTATATGCTATCCATGAGTTAAATATTTACAGATAGCATCTCCTAAATCCATTATTTACAGACAGTACATCCTAATAAAAGTTAAATATTTACTATAATTGAATGAAATGTCCCATTTATAATTTTTTTTCAAACCATCTTCATTTATTATTACATGCAATATTGATTAATTCTAATTTTGTTAAATGTTAGTAAATATTTAACTTTCGTTAGGGGGTGCCGTCTGTAAATAATGGACTTATGGGATACCATCTGTAAATATTTAACGCAGAGCGTGTCGTTTATAAATTTTTTTTTGACTGATGTAAATTTTTTCAGAGCGTTCCGTTTATAAAATTTTTTTTTGACTGATGTAAATTGTTTAATAAAAAATTTAGATATGTGCGATATTAACTCCTAACTTAAAAGCGTAAATGATATTTAATCAAAATAAAAACTAAAGTGCTGATTCTCAATGCATGCTTATAATTTACTCATCATTATAATATAATTTATGTTTATAAAAATTCTTAATTAGACTTTATTTTGAAACTAAATATGTTCTTTTTTTATTTTAAATCCTAAGAATTTAAATAATTTTTTTTAAAAAATATATACCAAAATATATTTATAAGTAAATTTAGAAACCTATTAGTAGTTTTCTCAAATTAAAATCATTCATATTAAAATTTATATAAATGTGAAATTGTCTAATAATCAATATTTAATAAATCCTTTCTGTTTGTCTATGAAAATCCTAAATAAAAAAAAGTATGAGATTTAACCCCACACAAATAAATTAAAAGAAATTGGGTATATATAAAAGTTCAACTTTATCTCTATAAATATATTTTTAAAAAATTCAATTGATATTGACCAGAATGAACAATAATTATAGTGGCCAGCCTTTTTATAATGAAATACTTTTGGATTAATATACAATGAATAAGGAATATCAATTTTATATTAACATTAAATAATTAAATATTAGGGTTTTTACATGCAGGATATAAAATTTACACGAAATTACGTATTTCACCATCAATTCATAAATATTACCACTATCACCATATTCATTTAAATTTTACGCATTTCACATATTTTATATCTCAGTCCGATCATCTCTGTTTGGTTGGAGGAAAAAAAATGGTTTGAAAAATTTTTGTGAAAATTTTTAAAAAAATGTGTATGATGTGAAATAAAGTGAGTTAGTTATATTAAAATTTGTATTGAATGTGAAATAAAGTGATTGTTTAATATTAAAAATTATATAGGATGAGATATAAAATAATTTTTAAAATTTTTTTAAAATAAATTTAATATTTTACTCATAATTAAAGTAAGAATTTTTTTTTAGTCAGTTGACAAACAAGGCTTAATACGGATAAGGAAAGAGCACAGTGAAGCATCAAAAATTTACTATAAGGCTCTGTTTGGCAATGGACTAACAATCATGGCTAAAATTATCCATAACAAAAATCTTAAATTTATTTTAAAAAAACTTAAAAAATTATTTTATATCTCATTTCACACAAATTCCAACATTAAACAATCACTTTATTTCACATCCAACACAATTCTCAATAAATTAATCAACTTTATTTCACATCATACACAATTTTTAATATAACAAACTTACTTTATTTCACATCATACACATTTTTCAAAAATCACTAAAAATTTCAATCAAATCTTCTTTTTTTATTTATTACCAAACAGAGAGGGCTTGTCTGGCAAAGCCTTAAAAATGGGTCAATTAATAAAATAATAATATTTTAATTTTATAAATGTAGAAAGCGGTCCCTCGGGGAGCACCCACGTGCTTCCACCAACCATGAAACAAAACCATGTGCAGTTGCTGCAGTGCAGCAAATTATTTATTTATTTACTTTTTTTTCTGAAAATTGTCATGACTTTAGGATTATATTATTCAAAATACAAAAATATGAATATCAGCTAACAACGCTCTTGAAGACGTCACAGAAAATAATAAGGAGAGGCATACCAGTATACCACTCTCTTAATAAAAATCACCTAACGTAGTATAGTGCGCTAAAAAATCAGCTGCTGTATTAACACTGCGTTGCACATGAGTAACTTTATAATATTAAAATGAGAGTAAAATAATATTAATTATAATATTCAAATATGAATTGACTATCACTACTTAAGAAGGTGGTTGATGTTGCATTATTTGTCTCTTTTTAAAAGTTAAGATGCCTTCTAATGAAATCAGAATTTTTTTTTGTACTTTTCTTAATTAGCTATTACTTTTTTTATTGATAAATTATGTGAAATGTATGATCTTTGGATGATCAGAAGAACTTTATTGATATCAGATTAGCCCTGTTTGGCGTGAGGACCAAAACAGGACCAAAATAGGACCAAAATGGTACTAATTTAAAAAATAACAATAATAATAATAAATAAATTTTTTAAATCATTCTACACAAATTCAAATATAAAAAATATTATTTTACCTTACATACTCAACAATTTAAAATAAAAATATCAACTTTATTTCACATTCTAGACCAAAATATATATATCAGTGCGTAAAACATCCATTATATAAAATAATTATTATTCAAAATATAGCATCAATATTACAATATTAATGCCCAAATATTAATGTATAAAAATAAAATAAGAAGCTCAAATAATAATTTCGGTTTGTCCGGTTTGGCGGTTGGACCGGTTTTTACCGGTTCAACCCGATTTTTACCGGTCTAACCCGGTTTTTTCTTGATTTTGGTTCTAATATTGAACCAGACCGGACCTTGGGCCGGTTCCCGGTTGAACCGGTCAAACCAGCTGGTCCGGTCCGGTTCTGAAAACCCTGATTTTTTCGTACTTTGAAATTGTTTGAACATGACAAAAGTCAACTCAAACCTAACGCAAATTCAATCCTATTGTGATCAATAATCCGAACTCGATCCATAGAGCTCAAGATAACAAATAGTACCAACTATGCGCCATTTATTCACATAGATAACAAGAATTTCTTCATTATCACAAAAATCATTATAGGTAGATATCAATCCACACATACAATTAGGGGTGATAATCGCAAATCTCAACAAAAACAATTAAAAAAAAAATCAATTCTTAGAGGACTTGAGTTGACTCGATTAAGATTTAAACTAAATTAAAAAAAATTAGCTCAAACTCAAATCGAATTAAAACGAGTTAAGCTTGAGCCATCCTTGGCTGAGCTCGAACTCTCATAATTCTTACCCCTACATAGGGGTGGTAAAATGGATCGGCGGGTCGGGTTCGGGTCGAACCCGAATCCGGGTGGCGGGTCGATCCGACCCGTTTATAGAATATTTTTTGATAAATGCCCAACCCGAATCCTACCCGACCCGATTATGCCCAACCCGAACCCGACCCGTTTAATAAATAGGTCAAAATTCATGACCCATACCCGAAATTTGCGGGTCGGGTTTGGGTCGGGTTCACGGGTCGGGTCATATATTGCCACCCCTACCCCTACATACAATATGGTTAAAGATCAATTAAAACATCCTGCTGTAGGGCCTAAGGAACAGTGCTCCCATGCATAGATCACAATTCAAGGCAACTCAACAATCTATCGACAGAACAATGATGCATATAATGCATAACGATGAATTAAATTTAGTAACTCGACTAAGACCAACTCAAATTTTAACCACCCAAGAATCAAACACTTCACATTAAAGATTGATATCAGTCAAATTCTACTGATTACATATCCCCAAACTAAAATCCTATATACGTGTGGTAATTTATAACCCTACAAATAAACCAAAAAATTTAAGTTCAGGCCCCGGTTCTTTCTTAAATTCAAAGTATACACAAATAAGTCTGGTTCATATCATCGTATACACTCTTGTTTTGTAAACACTGGGTTTTGTTCGTGTTATCATGAGTTTATTTTGACTCATCTATAGGTCAAGTTAAATTCAAATTAAACCCAATTTGCCAACGAATTTTGTCACCTAAACCTACCCCAAATAGCCCCAAAAGCAAAAGAACGAGAATGAATTGTAGTAAATAATAAAAAAAAGAGAATGAATTGAAGTCATTTAAGTCATGTTTGATAATCCATTTCATCCGGTTTCAAGCAGTTTGAAACCTGTTCTGATGCCAAATAGATTTGATTCGTCAGATGAAACTGAATTCGTTTCATCAGCGTGAAGCGTTTTCATGGCCACGAAGTCGAAACCACCTAAAATATAATTTTAGGAGATTTCACGTTTCTAAATTAATGTTCATTCAAATACAAATAAATTAAAATAAATTAAAAATTATTTTTTATTAAAATTTAATTTCGGTTTTATTTATTTTGAAGTCCAGCATCAAACATAGAGAGAGAGAACCTTCTTGTTGGCGATAGCGACACAACGGCGCCGTTACGGCATTTCCATTTCTGTTAACTGCCACGTGCTGGGACAGAGACCGAAATAGAAAGCAGCCGAGATTCACATTTCAAACAGCATTTTTTGTCTGGCCACGTGTCGAGATTTTCATTTCTTAAAAAAACATTTAATTAACTTAATTTTAAAATTTTAAAATAAAAAAATTATTCAATAGTTATATTACGTCATTATGATAAATTCCATCAAAAAAAATTCTGGTAAATAGACATAGTTTAAATAAAAAATTACATCCAATTTAATAAAGAATAATATAGTTGAAGATATTTATTATATCACCCAATCAAATCACATAAAAGGTTCCCTTAAAACTCTTAATTATTTTATTCAATTTAAATTTAACAAATAATTAACTCAAAAATTATACAATAATATATATAAGATACATATTAATATATTTTATATGTAAAAAATATTATTTATACATTATTACATAAATATCACAATAAATTTAACTAAAAAATTAAAAATAATATACATTATAAGTAAAATAAATTTAAATATAAAAATTAATTTAATTTAAAAATCTACTTAAAATCAAATAAATTTTAATTGACTTAAATAAACTAGAGAAAGCCACCTAAAAAGACCAAGTTAATACGAAATCATGCAAAACAATTCAAAGAAAAAAAAAGCAAAAACAATGAAGCGAGCGTCTCATCAATAAAAAATAAAATCAAAATATAACATCTAGAATGCAGCGTAAAGAAAAGACTTTAGGGTTTAGGGTTTAGGGTTTAGGGTTTAGGATTTAGGGTTTAGGGTTTAGGGTTTAGTCTCTGTTTAGTTGATACCCAAATCAGTCAACCCCATTTTTCAATTATTTTATAAAAAATTATAATATTTTTTTGAAATATATATATATATATATCATAAGAAATAAAATTAAATAATTATGAAAAAATTAAATAAAATTGACTGATATATTAAAAATTATATAAGTCACTTTTTTTTTTAATTTTGCCCAACTAAGACATGAATCAAACAACGTCATAAAGGTTGGAAAGACTACTGCTGACATAATAATTATATAAAAATAAAAAAAAATAATAATTAATATTTTATAACATTCTACTCTAATATTAATATAAAAATTAATTTATTTTAATATAATTAATTTTATACACATATTTCAACATAAATATAAAGTTTTCAAAAAGAGACCAATATGATCACGCTCCTATGATTAGGACTGTCAAAAGATCGGATCCGGCCGATTCCAATATATCTGGATCGGATCCGGCCGATTCCAATATATCTGGATCGGATTAAAAATTGAATCGAATCGAGGTCAACCCAGATCCGTTTCATGACCCGCCACGGTTCGGATTTTCGAATCAGATTTCGGATCGATCCGAAACTTTTTTTACATAATTTAACACTATTTTTTCAATTATTACAACTATTAGTTATATATATATTCTTATATTTTTCAAATAAAATTTTGATCACTAAAATTTATAATTTAAATCATTATAGTAGAAAATATAAGGATAATATATAAATATTTAAAGATCATATCACTGACATCAGCATTATATTACAATATTACAAAACATAAAACCAACAATTGAATGAAAATATTACATAAAAAATAAAGCGCAGTTCTGTTAAAGCTAGCACTAAACATTTTATCTTAACGGTAAAAAATATTTGTAGCTATTTATCCCATTTCACAATGCAAGCACTTCCTGGTCATTGGACTTAACATAATTTGCAATAGCCTCTTTAATAATTATAGGTCTCAGTCACATTTCAAAACCTTCATAAAATAAAACAATAATTAACATATGTAATTAAATAATAAATATATAAATGCGTAAAATAATTTCATACTTATAAATTTTGGATCAGATTTTTTTCGGGTCGGATCAGCATCGACCTGGATCCGACCCGACAATACTTAAACGGAGCGGGTCGGTTTTTCGGAATAATCGTGCGGGTCAAAAAATTATTTCGTTTCATAAGATAATCGGTTCGAATCACGGATCGAATCAGATCAAGATCCGACCCATTTACAGGCCTACGTGTGATCCAGTTGTAACCACATTGAGGTACGAAGATATTAGTTTTGTTGAAAAAAGAAAAATTATTACATATATATAAAAAAAAGAGAAAAATAGAAGGAAAAAAAAGAGAGAGAAATTATATTGTAAAATTGAGAAGATAATATGAGCAATAGAAATAGAAGTGTTGGCAGACAAGAGGATTATTTTCAGCTTCTACTCCTAGTGGAGGAAGTGACATCAGAAGGCAACTGATGGTAGACTGAGAAAACAGATGTGCAAGGGAAAGTGTAACATCAAAGCATCAAAACAACAGCATTTTGAGAATAATTATGATAATTGAAATAAAAAAATACAATAAATAATGAGAAATATGAAGCACAAAAATACACAATTTTACGTAAAAAATCGTAATATCTGAAAAAAATCACAAGCAGAGAAGATCACTATACTAGACAAAAAAAATGATACTATGAATCCTTACAATTACTCAGTACTCAAAATTTTTTTTAAAAAAAAAATGGCTAGGGGTTCACATTTTGTTTGAAAATTGAGTCAAAATGTACGCAAAAATAAATGAAAATATTAAAACAAAATGCTACACATCCTCTCGTAAATGACCTCAAATATAAAAATCAATTAGAATTTTCTACATAGCACCGATATCACATGAGCAAAATCAATTTTTTTGTTTGTGGCACCAATGCTATATAAGAACCCTAACTAGATTGAAAATTTGAGGTCATTTATAGAAGCTATAAGCATTTATTTCTCAAACTAAAATAAAACCATGAGCCGAAGTAGCTAAATTGAAATTCATTTCAAGCTGAATTAGAGTTAAAATAACTAGCTCTAAATTAAATTTGCGTTGGTTAGAAATTAATGGAGACATAGATTAGCATTGAATTGAAAAGTCAGGACACCACCACGTGCTGAATTGAAATTAAAATTCAAATTAAATAGAGCTATCGGAAATTTTCATATTAGTTTAATTTAAATTTGATTTGATTTAGAGTAGATTTGAGAAATTTGAAAATTCACCATATTTAAAGCTTATTTTATTTATTATTAAAAAATTAGTTTTATATTTATTTTCATTTAATTGATATTTTATTTTTAAAATTCTTCATCAGATCTCTATATAAAGAGATCACTTTGTATTATAATAGAGGTAACATTTAATAAATGAAATAATATTTAAATTTTCTCAAAACAAAGATTTGAGTTAAGAGGTCAATATTCCATTGAAAGAAAATGTATGATTAGCTTTAGGGATGACAATTTGTACCCGTACCCGATAAACTCGCCCCAACCCGCCCCTAATGGGACGGGTATGGGTACTCAAATTTTACCCGGAACACCCGCCCCGCCCCGTTATGAAATGGGACGGGTTTGGGTATGAATCATATAGACCCGCCCCGCCCCGTACCCGATTTAATAAATTTAAAAATTTAAAAAATATTAAATTTTAATACCTAAATAAAAATAGTACTTTGGAAAGAGAATGCATGTACTCTTTATTGTAAAGTTTTTCTTATTTGTGATAGTTAACATTTCCAGTTGGCTCTTAAATCAATTGATACATGTTGCCTGTAAGGGTCTTATAACTACTTCATATTTGATTTTCTCTTTAATTGTCACATGCTTGCTTTATATAGAAATTCATGCTAAGAAAATTGACAATTTGAAGAATTTATATGAAAGTTATTTATTATTCCTGATCTTGTTACATATATTTACATACAAGAAATGGTTTCTATAGAAAATGTCACTAACACCATGTGGTTACGATTTTTGTTGTTTCAAATAGAACAAAATAATTCGATTTTCATTAACAGAGTGAGGAAACGGGGCCGGGCGTGGCGGG
>KZ451885.1:5676702-5694664 GCA_002786265.1 Apostasia shenzhenica | reverse complement strand
AGCTTCTACTCCTAGTGGAGGAAGTGACATCAGAAGGCAACTGATGGTAGACTGAGAAAACAGATGTGCAAGGGAAAGTGTAACATCAAAGCATCAAAACAACAGCATTTTGAGAATAATTATGATAATTGAAATAAAAAAATACAATAAATAATGAGAAATATGAAGCACAAAAATACACAATTTTACGTAAAAAATCGTAATATCTGAAAAAAATCACAAGCAGAGAAGATCACTATACTAGACAAAAAAAATGATACTATGAATCCTTACAATTACTCAGTACTCAAAATTTTTTTTAAAAAAAAAATGGCTAGGGGTTCACATTTTGTTTGAAAATTGAGTCAAAATGTACGCAAAAATAAATGAAAATATTAAAACAAAATGCTACACATCCTCTCGTAAATGACCTCAAATATAAAAATCAATTAGAATTTTCTACATAGCACCGATATCACATGAGCAAAATCAATTTTTTTGTTTGTGGCACCAATGCTATATAAGAACCCTAACTAGATTGAAAATTTGAGGTCATTTATAGAAGCTATAAGCATTTATTTCTCAAACTAAAATAAAACCATGAGCCGAAGTAGCTAAATTGAAATTCATTTCAAGCTGAATTAGAGTTAAAATAACTAGCTCTAAATTAAATTTGCGTTGGTTAGAAATTAATGGAGACATAGATTAGCATTGAATTGAAAAGTCAGGACACCACCACGTGCTGAATTGAAATTAAAATTCAAATTAAATAGAGCTATCGGAAATTTTCATATTAGTTTAATTTAAATTTGATTTGATTTAGAGTAGATTTGAGAAATTTGAAAATTCACCATATTTAAAGCTTATTTTATTTATTATTAAAAAATTAGTTTTATATTTATTTTCATTTAATTGATATTTTATTTTTAAAATTCTTCATCAGATCTCTATATAAAGAGATCACTTTGTATTATAATAGAGGTAACATTTAATAAATGAAATAATATTTAAATTTTCTCAAAACAAAGATTTGAGTTAAGAGGTCAATATTCCATTGAAAGAAAATGTATGATTAGCTTTAGGGATGACAATTTGTACCCGTACCCGATAAACTCGCCCCAACCCGCCCCTAATGGGACGGGTATGGGTACTCAAATTTTACCCGGAACACCCGCCCCGCCCCGTTATGAAATGGGACGGGTTTGGGTATGAATCATATAGACCCGCCCCGCCCCGTACCCGATTTAATAAATTTAAAAATTTAAAAAATATTAAATTTTAATACCTAAATAAAAATAGTACTTTGGAAAGAGAATGCATGTACTCTTTATTGTAAAGTTTTTCTTATTTGTGATAGTTAACATTTCCAGTTGGCTCTTAAATCAATTGATACATGTTGCCTGTAAGGGTCTTATAACTACTTCATATTTGATTTTCTCTTTAATTGTCACATGCTTGCTTTATATAGAAATTCATGCTAAGAAAATTGACAATTTGAAGAATTTATATGAAAGTTATTTATTATTCCTGATCTTGTTACATATATTTACATACAAGAAATGGTTTCTATAGAAAATGTCACTAACACATTTATAAACCCGACCCAAACCCGCCCCGTTGCCATTCCTAATTAGCTTTTGGTGAAAATTCTTAAACTAGCCTAATTATTCGCTTTTCAAAAAAAAACAATCTCGTTCATCCATTCCTCTCTCTCGCTCTCCGGAATCATCCCCATGCGCTTCCAGCAGTTTGCGCACTCGTCTACCTTCGAAGCTCACCCGCTTCCGAAGCTCACCCACCTCCTATGGTTGTTGCCACCGCGTTCCTCGCCTTTGAGGCATGCTCACCTTCGCTGCGCGCTGCCTCACCAACCAGCACAAGGCGACTCGTCACAATCCTCCTACCCTTGCACTTGTTTTTCCGTTATCTTTATGAATTTCAAGCCGACTCGGTTTCAATATCAAGACAGCTTGAAATTGAGATTAGTGGCCAGATTGAATACGAAATTCGGATTCCAAGCTGGATGTCTAGCTCAAAATCGACTTCTTATCACCTCTTTTAGCTCGTGAACAATCACAACGTGCGAGAAAGAATTCCATCGACCACAGAAAAGCCGGAAAAAATCGGCAATGCTATCACCCAAATGAAGATTAACCCCTTTGCCCATGGATAGGATAAGACATTTGATAACTGAAGATGTAATCAGCAGCAACAATCGAAAGCCCAAATGGTGTAGATGTCAGTCTCATATTTGCTAACTACAGTTCACGTCCTTCACTAAGACCCTATTTGATGCGAGGATCAAAATCAGGACTAAAATAATATTAATTAAAAAAAATAATAATAATAAATATTTTTTTAATCATTCTACACAAATTTTAATATAAAAAAATATTATTTTACTTTACATACTCAATAATTTTCAATAAAAATATTAACTTTATTTCACATTCTAGATCAGAATACTCAAATTTTAATCCTCGTGCCAAATAGAGCCTAAGTCATGATTAAGATGATGAAATCGGTTTAGAGTCCACAAATTACATCACGAATAACTCCGATCACTACGACGTCGTTTTCAATCATACTATCAATGGCACTTAAAATTCACGAAAATCTGTAGTCTTCCTCAAGCTTTTTTTTCATAATGCAATTAGTTCAACAACAACAGATAAAAGATTCTTTTAGAGCAGCCAAATCTAATCCATTAATAATTCTGATAATAAGAAAAGGATGCCAACCACAATAGTGAATGTTGCTGGTGCTGCTACTTGTATTCACTGTGGTGACGCCTCACCACTGTTCAACTCTGTACAAAGTGATTTCGGATGACACCCTTAAAAAAGAACCTTCGTTGGAGTCGCATTCCACCCCAATTTCCCTAAGAAGTCAAATGACAACTATGGACAGTCGGAGAAGGAGCCGACTTTGACCTGTAGGCATAGCATTAGCCTATTTTTGCGAGTTAGAAAACCTGAACGTCACGCCCTTTTTGGAAGTAAAAAAAAAATCAATGAACGCTCCATAGAATAATTAAACACTCTTGTTGGATAACCAAGAGGATACCTAACACACCTAGTAAGAAGATTTGCCGGTCAGTGTGGTCAAACAAGCAGTACCTTCTTATTACACTTGTTACGACAGGAAACAATCAAAGATTTTTTACGTGGAAAATCGACTGACGGGAAAAACCACGGCTCCTTTTCGAGGAGGCTTGAAAGATCACTAGAAATGCATTCTTTTGGTTACAATGTATTGGAAGGATTTTATTTTAAAAATCTCAGCCCCGTTGAAGGCTGTGTACAGAAAGTATATATACTCTGGGCCTGTTATGTCTAGTCACTTCTAGCCGAGTAATCTACGGCCTTAGCGACGACCCAATTAATGCCTGCGGATGGCTAGAATGTGACTCCTGTACGGTGTGTCAGCGGAAAAACTGCGTTTTCCTCAGAGAAGTACAATCCCTCAACGGTCAGATGTCACGTCGGGGCCTTGTTCTTCGGGATCTTCTTCGGCGTCTGCTTTTCGGGATGATGCTCCTTCCGTTCGGCTTGGGTACCTTGCTAACGTGGAGACCACGTGAGCAACCACGTGGACGGTTCAGATGAAGGCGCGAATCCAATTGCAACAAGACTAAAAGACTATACAAGGTTTAACATGAGACCTAGCTGACGGTTGTTGTAGCCCAACAACTAATTGGACGTCTAGGGAAAGGACTGTTTATATCCTGGATTTTTATTAGACCTAGAAGGATACTAGAGAAAGGAGCTTTCTTCCTCTGCCTTCTTTGACTTTGTTCCTTAAATATATGTTTTTTAAGGCTTCAGACGAGTAGCTCGTTTGGATCACTGTGAGGACGTCACCCCTAGATGTTCTAAGTGGTGATGTTTCTCATATGTTCTTTAGTTATCTCCTATTTATAAGAGAGTTGAAATGCTTATTAGGAACACCAAGAGATGGGCATGATGTTGTCGTCCTAAATCCATTTTAGCGTGCGTAGTCAAATCACTCATACCAAGAGATCATCTTCTATTAGAGATTTGAAGTTGCTATGTATCCTCCTTAGATATTGCATTCACAATATATCGAGTTCTATCAAACAATGACTTTTTTGAATAAGCTTCTTTGTCTTCCAACTCTGTCTTGATGGTTGATGGAGGACTATCCCAAGGGTTCTCTCAGCTCAGTGAAAAATGTCTAGGCCCTAGCTCATCTTTTGCTGAGTAAAATGAAAAAAAAAACCCAAAATGAGGCCTAAAGATGATGCAGAAAGGATTTCCAAAAGGCTGCAAAATATAAGAGCATACAAGCTTAAGAGCCTAAATAACAAGGGAGAACATACATGATAAAAATGGTTCTGCAAAATGGATTAAGAGAAGGAAGAAACGAAGGGCAGAGGAAGAAGAAGAAGAAGAACTAGAGAAAGAGGAAGAACAAGAGAAAGCATGGCGCAAACTTAATTCATTCATCAAAATCTACAGAAAATTAAACAGCAAGTAAACTTAAGAATTTGTCCTAACATGGGAATGAAAACTTGTTGATACAATAAAACGTAGAAAATTTAAAAAATACTAAAATATAAGTGAAAAAAGTTTTCAAAAAAAAGTGAAAAGAATCAGTCTCCTAAATAACAAAATAACATTTTAATTGTGAAGTAGTAATTATCTAACAGTGGCACATTTAAGCTCGTTGTTTTAATTAGTTTTGCTTTTCAAGGTCTACTATATTAGAAATTCTGCTATCATTTGGTTGACCCAGTGATCATCGATCCTTAACGATTCGATTTCCCCAACATTGAAGAATCTTCGCCTACCATTGGCCTTAGCCGATGTGACTATAGGATGCATACTAACCATCCAAGCACTCTCTTAGGCCTTGTTTGGCATGAGCCCAAAAATGGGCAAAAAAATATCTTAATAATATTTTAAATTTATTATAAATTTTAATAACTTTATTTCACATCCAACACAAATTCCAACTTTAAAATCAACTTTATTTCACATCCTACACACCTCCCAATATTAAAATAAATTTCTTTCCCATCAACTCTATATTCCATCCTTAAATACTTGTGTCTACTCTCCTTTTCTTTTCTTTTGTTGTTTCTACTTTTCATTTCACAACAACAACGTCTAGCTACTCTCCCATCTTCCCCAAAAATTTGTGTGAACGAATTTCTCTGTCAACAATAATCTTAAAAATGACGAAGATCCAGGCAATCCAATAATGAAATTTATTATTTAATTATTAAAGTAGGACGATAATTTTACCAAAAGTTTAAGTACTTAGTATTCATCTATTTCTAGAATTAAAATATTCAAGGATTCAAAGAGGTTAGTTACTAACCTTAAGATAATTGTAATTATCTCTTTAATTTATCGACTATAATTTTATAAATGAGCATGATATCAATGTAATGAAGGGAGCTTGACAAAACG
The DNA here is from genome assembly GCA_002786265.1 of Apostasia shenzhenica. Classification (NCBI taxonomy): domain Eukaryota; kingdom Viridiplantae; phylum Streptophyta; class Magnoliopsida; order Asparagales; family Orchidaceae; genus Apostasia; species Apostasia shenzhenica. Next base: position 5,689,247 of record KZ451885.1, on the reverse strand, counting down.
AATAAAATTATCAAGAAGAAGAAGAAGAAAAGTAGGAGCAACACAGAGGATGAAATAATACTTGAATCACCCAAATCTACACCATACAAAACCGAGTTCACCTTATAGAAATTATAGGGAAAGAAAACTTGTCAAAACAATATATTGTAGAAAATCAGAAACGTTTTTTTTTTTCTGAGATGAAATATAAAATAATTTTTTAATTTTTTTTAAAATAAATTTAAGATTTTGACCATGGGTAATTTTAGCCATGATTTTTAGGTCATTGCCAAACAGAGCCAAGAATCATGTAGAAAGACAAAGGTCATGCTTAATGAAACTAAAGATCACAGTGGCTAAACTATGATAGACTAGTTTATATGCACCTGCATTGTACATGCTTCAATTTAAAAGAATATATTAGTAAATACTATTATTATACTATATGATAATATTCATAAATTTTTATACTAAAGCATGGACTAAATGGAAATTTTTTAAAACTTAAGACAAAGACTAAGATAAATCGAGAAATCAAATTACAATTCTATTATAAGTAAGACCTAAAACCAGGATTAAGAAAGAATAAGAGACTAAATTATAAATTGTTAGGACCTAAGATAAAACTGAGAGAAATGAGAGAACCAAATTCCAATTTTTATTGTAAAAAATTAAAACTTAAGTCAAAAACTAAGAGGAATTATAATCTCCTAGAACCCAAGACCAAGACTAAGGAAAATTGGGGGATCAATTACAATTTTTGTTGTAGAAAATTGAAATATAAGATAAAAACTAAGAGAAATCAGAGGAAAATCATAATCAGAAGACCAAATTATAATTTATTAAAACCTATGATCAAGACTAAGAGAAACTAAAGGATGAAATTATAATTTCTATTGTAGGGTATTAGAATAAAAAATAAAGTTACGAGAAATCAGTTGACCAAATTACAATTTGTTAGGACTTAAGACCCAAACTAAGAAAAATCAGAGAACTAAATTATAATTACTGTTCTAAGAATTCAGAATTTTAAACTAAGACTAAAAAAAACCAAGGACCAAATTATAATTTTTTAGATATAAGACCAATACTAAAAGAAAATTGAGGATTAAATTACAAATTTTGTTGTAAGAATGAGGACCCAATATGAAGGTAAAGTGAAAATGGGAGAACAAATTGTCAAATTTTAAGACCTAAGACCAAGACTAAAAGAAATTAGGGGGCAAAGTTGAACTTTTCATTTTAAGGAATAAGATCTTAAGACAAAGACTATGAGAAGTTAGAGGACAAAATTATAATATTTTAGGACCTAAGCGCTAGACTACGAGAAATTGAGGGACCAAATTATAAATATTGTTAGAAAGAATTAGAACTTAAAACATAAATCAAGAGAAATCATGGATCAAAATTATAATCACTTAGGACTTAAGACTAAATTAATTTGTTGTTGTAAGGAATTAGGACCTAAGATAGAGTAAGAAAAATCGAGGGACCAAATAATAACTTTTATTATGATTAATTAATATCTAAGATCAAAATTAAGAAAAATCGGGAGATCAATTACAATTATCGTTGTAAGGAATTAAGAAATAAGACCAAGACTAAAATATTTTTACTATAAGGAGTTAGAACTTAGCACCAAGAATAAAAGAATTTTGTTGACCAAAATATGGACCAATGCTCAAGGCTAGGATAAATTAGGGGACTGAATTACAATTATTGCTGTAGTGAATTAAGACCTAAGGCAATAATTAAGAAAAATTAGGGAACATATTGTAATTTCTTAGAATCTAAAATAAACTAAGACTAAGACGAAGGACAAAACTATAATTTTTATTATAAAAAATTAAGACCTAAGAGAAAGACTAAGAGAATTAAGAGACTAAATTATAATTTTTGCTAAAAGACAAAATTTTCTCCTTCCCTTGACTCTTGCTTTTAACACACGGAAATAAGTTCACTAGTACAAGCACTTTCTCTAGCAATCTAACAAAAAAATTATATTTTAGCACATAGAATGTCTTGGGAGAAAGGTGGTTTTGAAATTTTGAACAAGCCGAGATTTTTAATATAATCATTACTTTTGAAAAAAAAAAGGGAATATACATTAAACCGTTTCCCACGAATGCAATCCTAATTAAAGACTAGTTAGTAAAATTAACAGATAAATCATAAAATTTCACGAAAAATTATACTGATAACTATGTAATAATAAAAAAAACTCTAATTTTATGAGAAGATCAATTTTAAATGTTTCAGAAACAACTTGATTTGCCTACAAATTAAGGGTGCACCTTTTTAATAAGTTAGAGACAGGGTATGCAATAAGACAGATATATTCACATATTAATATTAAGATCGCACATGTGAACAAATCAAACAATCCCAAAAATAGAGATCTCACAAGATCTCGCGGGATACTCAAAATATTTGACAAGTTTCAGAGTTACCTAGAACAAAGAGTCCATATCACGGTGTTGAGTCATAGCAAATGACCCGTCAGGCAAACACGAGCCAATGGAATAGTGGAGCTGGGATCAGAGTGTTGCGCTGATGGTGATGGATCGTTGTTGAGGATCGTCAACATCGTGTGACGAACCCGTCAAGGTGTCAACCAAGAAGATGGGATTCTGATAGGGCTTCAATTGCAATGATGTTGCTAAGATGAAGTCGACGCAGTGGCGATGCTGACTGCTAATCAAGTAGACGGGCTTAGAAGGTGGCGAGCGGGGTTGCATCATTTGCGGAGAGGCGAGTGAGTGGCGACTAAAAAAAATGCTAGAGGGCTGGATAGTGGCGCAATTTTGCGGGGTCGAGTGGCTTGCAGCGGAGGAAGAGGAGGCAGACGAAGGGTGGAGATGTCGAGCAGACGCAAGCACTAGTCGATATTGCAGTTGCCGCGCAGAGAAGATGAGAAGCCAATGTAGAACGCAGCTCGACGTTGACTAGCGAGCGGGACAGTGGTGGTGGCAAAGCGTTCGGTGAGCGGTGATGGGTGAACATGGTGTCAACATAAGGAGAACTTATTGCAGTTGGACAACCTAACACGTAAATTTTACAGCAGCCAATCGGCGTGCGACACCTACGTGCGGGTCCCACCATCCCTCATCCCCTAGTGACTTCCAGCCCCACACCTTCCTACATGAAGACCTCCCAAGAAGATAGAAGGGACAAAAGAATGCATACTTGAAAGATAAAAGGGAGAAATAGAATATTTACTTATTATTGCTACTTATTGAATCTTCGTAATGCCCATTTCATACATCTATAATTCTTCATACTAAGCCGATATTTAATCCGCAAGGAAGAACTCTAAGTTTCTTACAAATTTGTTGTTGTGAGGGTCCTGTCTCCTCGCTGAAGATCACGGCCCTCGATCAGCATCGACAGATTTCTATATCAACAAGTATTATTCACGATATTTGTGTCGATTATACAATATTTTTGACAAATTCAGTAAACGAGTTAGATTTTGATTAAAATAATTGGTTGGGTCGAGTTACGATCATGTTTAGGTCAACCCCAATCAATCGATTCATTCGCCACCAATTTAATAATTGACGTATCGATCAGTTCTTGTCGAGCAACAGGATCGTGTCCTCCTGGTAACAATAAAATAGCAAGGAAGCACAGTAATATATTTATTTCAATGCCCACAACTTTAATTTCTTAAATAAATGTTACATTAATTTTTGTAGGACCTTCATGAAATTGAAAGTGATGCATAATTTTTTTGGGTTAAATTGCATCCAGGTTTCTTAGATAAAAAGAGTGTCGTAAATTAGTCTCAAATTTTAAAAAATTTTAATTTTAGTCAATTTTTGATTGCTCATTTAGAATCTCATTTTTTTATTGGTCTTTCCTATTGGAATCTATAAAATTTTTTTTTTTTGGTAATTTTAAATTATTTACGTATTTTAAAAAAATATTATACACTCCCATTTCCACTCATTTTTAAAAATTTAATAAAAATATAATATTTAATTTCTTTTATTTTTTAGTTCTCCATTCTAAAAATTAAAACTAAAAATATAAATATTAATATTTTAAATTTATATTTTAAAAAATTTTAAAACTTAATGATTGAAAATAATCTTAATTACGACATAACAGTAAAAAATAAGAATTTTTACATGTATATTATTTTAAAAAATTGTATTTATCTACATACTGTCCAAATTTTTTAATTTAATTATATACCACTTTTCATTTTTTATAACTAATATTTTTAATTTAAATTAAAATTTTGTGAATATTTTATTATTTAAGTGCCGTAAATGAAAAATTAAAAAAAATGATATATTAGTAAATTAAAAATCTAAACGGGGTTTAGTTAAATATAACTTTTGATGTAGGTATAAATACTCCTAAAGAAATAAATAACTATAGAATTAATGACAGTACTTTACAAACTTAATAAATTTTAAAAACTTTAAGATTAATTTGTAATACACTTTAAACCTCAAAGACCTGCATGCAATTTATCCTTTCCATCATTCCATGGCATTACATGTGCACAACAGTTCGCTTGACTCACCGAGCAGACCACGTGGCAGTTAGATTAGTTTTTTTTTTTTTGGATAATTAACTATATGTCACATCATTTCGTATTATTTATATATTACCCATTCATTCTTAGTTAATTACGCTATGCACACTTAAAATATTATAAAATCTTACATACACACACTTTCACTTGTTTCCATAATTTTTCAATAACCTAACTATAGTTAGGTTACAAAAAATCTGAACCGTTCATCATATTATTTTAAGGATATTTAAATATATTTTGAGTAAAAATCTTAAAATTTTGATGTTTAGGTTTAAAGCTGATTTAACGCTGATATGGACTGAAAAGAAAAAGATTTTGGACTTGAAAAGAATACTTTTGAACCTATTTATAAGAAGTTGAAAATAGGGGACCAAATTGCAATTATGCTAAAAATTAGATAAGGACAGCCGCTGTGCCGCTTTCTCCCATGCCGCCCCCTTCTTCCGCGTGTCGCTGCGCCAGGTGAGAGGAAAAGGAAAAGTTTTCTCTCTCTCTCTCCCTCACGGTTTTCTCTGTCGCCCGCGCCCCTCTGCTCGCCGGTTCCGCTGAGTCCAGCGGCAGCAGCCGTAGCCTGCAGCTGGAGAAGAAGAAGAGGAAGAAGGAAGAAGAAGAAAGAAAGTGGAGCAGCAGCCGTAGAAAGGAAAAGAAAAACAAAGGGAAAGCTATTTTAGGATGTCTAAGCAGTGATTGGTAGGTAAGGAAAAAAAACATCCGCGACGTGAATTGATTTTAAGACAGATCAGTGCTTTAGTGTGACATCGAGGAAGAAAAAAATATGTACTATTAAGAGTAAAAATGTAATTTTAATAATTTACTAACAATTTTTTTTTCAAATAGATTTTGACTAAATTTTAACTTAAGTGTGTGTATATAAGATTTTATAATATTTTGAGTGTGCGTAGCGTAATTAACTAAAAATGAATAAATAATATATAAATAAAGAAAAATAATGTGATATGAATAAAGCACTATTGTTGGAACTTCAGCTCTCGAGGCTTCGAAAGTACTTCAGAGTGTAATTCTTTGTTGGTGGTCAGCGGTTGGAGTGATCGATCAGAGCATTGAATTGAAATTAATAGAAGGAAAAACCAAAAGATGAGGTGTTTGCAACATTAATAATTACTGTAGCAATTAAAGCACATTAATTATGTGTACGTCCTATAAGTAACCAATTCTTCGTATAAGATTAATATCAATAGTTTTTCTTCTATGTCCCATGGGCTTGACGCTTACACCATTAATTTGCCACGTTTCAAATTCTGCAAAATTTTATGATAGAACAAAATAATAAATGAAATTTCATATAGGTATGTATTCTTATACGAAGCAAAATGATACCTATTCGAGGCAAAAATGAATATATAAAGTATGGTGCCTGTGACGTCCGTGGCCGAAGAGGGCGGGGAGTGATTGCCGGGTGATGTCTTAAGAGAAAGGAATCACTGAGGCAAAGTGCGGCTCCTGGCAGGCTTCTAGGCCAAATAATGAGTGGTGAGAGGGGCATAGGAATGAATCGTCCCATATCGGAAAGGGAGGGAGATCCTGAGCTGTATAAGTAGATAACGTGATCTCAAATAGTAGAGGTCACTAGCAAAACTCCATAGTTGAGCGTGCTTGGGCTGGAGCAGCACTGGGATGGGTGACCTCTTGGGAAGCACTCAAGTCACGCAGTTTTCTTAAAGCCGAAGCGGACAATACCTCTACAATGAGATCACGGGATATTACAGTGCCTACATGTTGCATGTGTATATAATAATCTTTCAAATATGCCCATATGACGTTACTTTGAATTTCAAATAATTTTTCTATCGTGGTGGAAGGATAAAGCGGGATCGAAAAGAAGGCATCGGACTTAAATGTTGGAATTCTAGGTAAAGGAGGAGGGATTTTTTTTTTTTTTTTCTCTGTTAGCTGAAAGTCTCTTTCTTAGAAGATTCAATTAATATGTAATTTCTCGGTCCCTCTTTCATTTATTTATTTATATTTTTAAGACATATTAAAGAAGGAATCTAATTCGTCAGAGATGAATAGGGGAGACGACCATTAGGCAAAGATTCAAAGTTGGGTTTCAGAAGAAATGCAACAAAAGATTAGATAGAATTAGGACAATTTATTGTATGAGGTCTACCCTAACTTTCTTTATTTATCATATCTAATTTACTAACCAAATTGTCAGCTTCTTCGGAGTTTTCCTCAGCTATCAGAAGGCAAAAGCCAAAGAAAGTTGTAAGCTAGACAACACAGATTTCACAAGCTCAAGCCAAAATGATAAAAAGCGAAAAAGAAAAGGCTAGCCAGCGAAGTTGATTTTGCCATCCTTGCACTCGAGATCTTATGCAATCTATCAGCTGACCCTTACTATGTGAGGGTTGTGAGTTGATTGACCAAGGCCTTCCCTTATAACGATAGAATTTTTTCCACGAGCAAAAGTACCTCTGTTTGTATCCTACTACTTGAATAAAAAGCAGTTGATTAGTAATTCTTGAGATACTATCTAATTAGTTATTTTGATGAGTGGGTAGTGGCTTAGGTGCACCTCTCACCTAGTGAAAAGTCATGAGGCTAGTCCCCTGAATGAAAAAGTAGCCCCTGCTCCTACTGTACTCTAACTTGGTAGTTTTCATTGCCTGTGCAGAATTAATGAGCCTTCATTATTAGAGATTTGATGGCGGACTTGAAAATTTCGAATAACACTTGCATCCTTTGTCTTATTGTAGTTGCAGCTTAGAGTGAAGTTCTTTTACTAGATATTGTCCCTTAGTAGCCGGTACATAGTACATTACCAGCTTGCTCTTTCTTTTCTCTCACTCCTTCAATGCCTTCGATGAAAGCATTGAAAGACGCGATCCGTGGGACTCGCTTTTCCTAGTGGAAAGGAGCTGACGGAGCTTACTCGAAAAACAGTTATTTCAAATACGGGTTCTTCAACAACAAATCTATACTTTCACTGGGTTAGTAATTCAATCACACCGTGTAGAGATAAATGCTCGTTTGTAAACTCACTCCTAGACTGGAAACAGTGGCAAGCCATTGCTATGAGATTAATTACTTCTTTTTGAATTAATGTCAACCATGGCTAGCAATTCAGCACCATTGGGCTCAACGTAAGCCATTCACCCATGAGCGTCGATATGCAAGCGCATGAGCTTACTCGAATCACAAGCTCTAGATAAGAAAAAATTATTGGGTGCAGACCGCGCACCGTTCGGACGCCCAATCAGAGGGCGCCACGTGTGCCCGGACCCAGCTGTATGGCACACGTGGTGCCCTCTGATTGAGTTCCGGACGGTACGTCATCCGAACCCAATAACTTCTCCTAGCTAAGAGACATACACTTATATATAAACACCATAATATTTGGCATAATTATTCAACTATGTGAAATTATATAGAGTAATATTGCTATACATCTCCAATAAATTAATAACTCAAAATTTGAATTCAACTAAAATTTCTATATAGCAATAGTGTCACATAGGTAAAAAAGTTATTTTTATTTATCACATAAAAATTTTGGTTGAAGTTAAAATTTAGAGTCGTTTAAAGAATTTCTCAATTATGTATTATACGTCTCAATATTAGGGTAAATGCCCTTGATAATTCCAACCCAGAGTACTTAGCTACTCCTAAATCACCTAGAGCTGTGATTAGGGGTGAGAACGATCCGACTTTGAGCTCAAACTCAGCTCATTTCAATTCAATTCGAGTTCGAGCTAACTCGAGCCATAATCAAGCCAACACAAACTCTTCAAAAATTGATTTTTTTTTAAAACATTACCTCAACTAAGATATAAACTTAGATTAATCATAATGACAAGATCACTTAAAAAAATATCCTAAATTCCTAATTAAAACAATCGGCACAAATTTATATATGAATAGTAAAATAATTACGATAAACGATTAATATATTATTTATAATTTTAGAAAATAGATGATTGAGCCAAGTTGATCCGATCCGACTATGGCTCGTGGCTCAGCTCAATAAAGTCAAGCCGAGCTCAATTTGAGCTAAATATCGATTCGAACATGAGCGGCTATCGATCTTCGAGCCAAACTCTCACCCCCCAAGCTATGATAGATGTTATCTGCTCTTGATATCTCAACCATAGTAGAACTTCACCTCTCTCTTTTTAACATATTAATGGGTGTGTTTGTTTGTAAGGTTAAATTTAAAAAGGTTAAAATTAAATTTGGATGGAGATATTTTTTTATTGAAAGTTGTGAATGATGTGAAATAAAGTTAATTATTATGTTGGGATATGTGAGGGATGTGATATAAAGTTAGTTATTATGTTGGAATATGTGAGAGATGTGATATAAGTTAGTTATTATTTTAGTAATATGTGTAGGATGTGAAATAAATTTAATTTTTAATATTAAATTTTATGTGTGATGTGATATGCCTGGTTAAAATTAAACCACGTTAATTTTAAACTCCTAAACAAACGGGGCCAATTATGAGTTATTTGCACATTTATGGAACCAACACAACACTTGAGCCCACCAAAACCACCAAATTAAATCATGTAAAACATTTTATGTGTTTTCTTTAATCTGCACTCTTAATTATCTTTTACATCTCTTTCTCTTTACAAGATCATCATGAACATATATATTAAATCTTCCTTCTACAATATTCAACATCGATTATATCTCTGGATAAAGTTCTTTAATCCTTGCACTTAGATCTTCTTTTGCTAATTATGATATACCACCAATCTACATTTTTGTATTTGTACTTAATTATTCATCATGAATTTCTACTACATAAGATTTTTTAATTAAAAATGCCAGCTAAAATATGGATTATAAAAAAAAATGTGTACTTTTATGTATAAAAAATATTACCTCGTAAATATGTAAAAACATTGTGCCTAATAAACTGATATAAAAAATATAAATGCATGTAGAATTTAAATGTACATAAATCAAATATCTCATACATTTACTTAAAAAATGTAATTAAATGCATGCAGAGTTATATCTACATGATCAAAAATCTATTATATGTGTACTTTAAGACCAATTCTTAAACTTCATTATTTGGTTTTGAATTTACATAAAAACACAAAATGAATGTCATAATTTTAGGAACAAACATTTAAGTAGATATATTATCCAAACACATCAACATATATAACCATATATATATGTATGTATGTATGTACGTATATCTGTGTGTATGTATAGTTTATATATAGCAATCATAGTTAATTAGTAACTCATGATCTTTTGTGGATATCTCCATTGTCACGGTTTTTTGAATTTGAAAAACGAGGATCGATCGGCTAATTAGACTCTTTTGTTTAAGCTAGTAAGTCTCAATATTCCCTTTCCTTTTCACTAAGTCTTCAAAACTTCAAGTGCTCCACCGATCTTATTGTTGAGAACTAACGTTGGTCCCCTACTGGTTGGTTCTAAATGGTGTTGATGATAGTACTGTAAGCTTCTTTATATGCATGAAAGCTAAGCATCTTCAATTTCGATTATCGATTAATTTCTTGCAGTTAATTTGAAATTAAATAGTAAACTGCAAGCTAGCCCAATAGCAACTATATATAATGATCATCTGAGGCGATATGAGCAAGATGAATGCATCTATATATAGAAGGGTGACGTCGTTGAATGGAACTCTACATATATTATCTGATCATTCAGCTTGTCGATCGTCTTCCCTCTCCTTATTGTTGCACCAAGTAAAAGATGGGCCAATGATCAATCCCAATTTTGTAAAGGTCTTTATTGTGTTTAGAACCTCTAGAAAATATCTATCATCAATGCTAGTCTTCATCATCGCTTTTTAGATCTCCAATTTTCTTTTACTAATTAACTAATAATTGGTACAACTGAAGTCACATCCATCCACCATTGCCCTCTCAAGGTTCAATAATGTGGGAAAGGATATCCAAATCCCATTCTCACATAGATTTCTAATGTATCATAGACACTTTCTATAATCTATATAGTATTTTTCTTTAAATTACTTATGTAGCTCTTTTCACTATTTAAAAATGCTATTTTCACCAAAATTACTAATTAATGTCTATGCATGTTATCTAGAAGCTTTTGTGTAGCACCTAATTCTCGTCCCATGCAAAAATGATGCCACTATGTACATCTTCTTTGTACGTAAGATCGATCGAAGAGCTACAAGTTTCTCAGTTTCCCCATTATTATATATATATATATGTATGAAGCATTATTTTTTGTGTCAAGCAAAAAGAAAAAAATTTAGATTGTGGTGCTTATTGAGTTGGCTAGATATAATTGCTAGAGCTTGCTTAATATATCTTTAATTAAATAATATTTACGCCCCTTCCCATGTAAATATAAGTAATTATACGTACAATTTATATATGACGTAATATATGCAAATATACAGCTTTGAAATCAATGGGTGAATGATCGAAGACCGTTGATAAAGGTAACTTTTGCAATTTTTTCTCAAATAAATTATCAAAATAAAAGTTGAGGTTGACTCCAAATGAAACATAAGACTATATTAACAGATAAAATAAGATTCATGAAATAGCTAGACCTAGTTGAAATAAGAATGCATGAGCTGAAAAAGGGAGAAAAACATCAGAACATGAAAACTTTTATGAAGCCAACTACTCATGATCTTCTACATTAAATACGAGCCGTTTGATCTCTAAATGAGGCCAAGCTGAGAGAAAGCGTGCATACATCTCCTTCTTCATAGCTAATCTACCGCCCTTCAAGAATTATATTGAGCCAGTACTGGTTACTGATCCCTTACTCTCTCTCTCTCTCTCTCTCTTCTCTCTTTCTTTTCCATATGGAGCTCAGAGAAATGGCTGATGCTTTGAAGGATAAGAGCATTCTACTAACTGGCTCAACTGGGTTTCTTGCTAAAAGTAGCTACACATATATAAACAAATAGATGAATGATATATATATTTTTAATTGTTGAATAAGATTATTTTTCTAGTTTAATATATGCATGCATGCATACGTACGTTACATTATGCGGATCCTACGTACATGTTTGGCTTAATTAATAACTTGCTTCTCTCTATGATTTTGTTCAAGTATTTGTGGAGAAGGTGCTGAGGGTTCAGCCCAACGTGAAGAAGCTCTACCTTCTGGTGAGAGCAGGTGACGCCCAATATGCAAAGCAGCGCATGCAACGCGAGGTTCTAATTATTAATTTCTTCCTCTCTATATATAGATTAAATGTATGTATGTGTAGCTGTTATCTACGTAGAGAAATCGAGTTTATAAGCTTAGTAAATGGATAATTGATACGTATCAATATATAAACTCTCTAATTTAGTTAATTAAATCAATATATATATATAGGTAAATAATATAGAAAGTCAAAAAATTTGAAGTGATCTCTTGTTTGATTCATGCCTAAGTTAAGCATAACTATTTTTTTTTTAAATAAAGTAGCTTATATATTTCTCAATACATCAACTAATTTTATTTAATATTCTCATAATTAACTAACTTTATTTCTCATCATATATATAAATATTTTTTTATAAAAAAATTTAAAAAAATAACCATGTTAAATTACTTGGGCATGAACTAAACAAGGGCATAGTGCTGAATTGTGCGACTCAATTGTAATCGGATGTGATTAGTTGCTGATTGTGATCAATATTTTTATTTGTTCACTGAAGCTACAAGAAAAATTGTGTTTAACTCAATAGACAATGGGAGAAATTAATTAAGTACATTTTAAGTGTTTATTAAAGTCATTTTATATCAAATTTCAAGTGATTATAATAATTTAGCACAACTGCATATATATATAAATAATTTAATTTGCATGTTAAATTAATCTATTAATGTTAGGGATTCAATATTATTAAAAACTAATTTGAGCACATGCATGCATGCAGTTTGATTAAGATTTTGAATTAGGTAACAGATAATGATTGTTTGATTTGATGGGCTTAGCTTCATTAAATTGGCATCATAGCTTGATCTTCTGTATTATTATTATTATTATTATTATTATTATTATTATTATTATTATTAT
>KZ451885.1:5643432-5674694 GCA_002786265.1 Apostasia shenzhenica | reverse complement strand
TTATTTAAGTTAAAACATAACTTAAGTATGGTTTACTTAAATAAAATGTAAGGATTTTTTAACTAGGGTGTGTTGGTTGTAAAATTAAAATAAATAAGTGTGTGTCATGTAATATTTAACTTTAGGATGTCTAATAAGTAAATATTAAAATTTTTTGTGTCATACGGGTAAAAATCTCTATATAATATTAAAATTTAAGATGTTAAATATAAAATATAGTTAGATTTTAATAATATATATGTAATTTTTTCTACTATATAATTAATCAATTTACCTATAATACTTAAAAATTTTAAATAAATTCAATTTAGCTATTCATAGAATATGCACGTAAATGACAACTATTTTGATATTATTTTGGTATTATGTCATATTATTGAGAGCAAATAATTATTTAATATTTATATATTATGATATTTAAATTACATGATATAATATCAAGATAATAATGAATCAAACAACCTATTATCTAAATTGAAATAATTTTGTATATATACTCTCGTTGAAATCGAAATTTATCGCATAGAAACATGTATAATATTTTTAAAAAAATATGTAAATGATGTCACATTTGAGGAACATACATGAGTAATTTGAATTCCATGATTCAACTTTAAACTTAGGCCCTGGTGCGAGGATTAAAATCAGGATAAAAAAGTACTAGTTTAAAAAATAACAACAACAATAATAATAAATGTTTTTTAATTATTCTACACAAATTTTAATATAAAAAAATATTATTTTACTTTACATACTCAATAATATTTAATATTAACTTTATTTCACGTCCTAAACTGAAATATTCAAATCAATTATTTTGGATTAGAATGTGAAATAAAGTTAATATTTTTAGTGAAAATTATTGAGTATGTAAAGTAAAATAATATTTTTATATGAAAACTTATATAAAATAATTTAAAAAATTATTATTATTATTTAAACTAATAATATTTTAATTCTGATTTTAATTTTCACGTCAAACAGGACCTTAATTAACTTTAACATGTGTGTCTATCTATCTATATATATATATATATAAATTGATAAAAAAATTATTATTTATGTGTCACTTATGGTTTTTATTTTTATTTTTTTGGTATAATATTTCTCTAGATTATAGAAAAGGAGCTGTTTCATGTGCTAAGAGAGCAACATGGGAAGAATTTCCTTGCATTTATCTCAGAGAAAATTTGTGCTATTGCTGGTGATATTACACTAGAGAATTTGGGGATACAATCCATAGATCTTAGGGAACTATTGTGGAAGGAAATTCACATGGTAATTAATGTTGCTGCCACTACAAATTTCTATGACAGGTATTTAATTAATTATATAAGCTTGTCAATTTATATACATTTTTAATAGAGTAAATTATAATTAAGAATCGATCCCGCATTGTTTTACTCTATCGATTCGTGCTTTACGAGATTATAATTCCATATTTTCATTATATATTTTGAAATTTAAACTCCCACCTAAATTTTTTCTATATAATTCTCTCCCTACAAGAAAAAAAAAGAGAAAAAAATAAATAAAAATGAAGATAGTAGAGTTGATGAAGAAATAGAGGGCATGCAATCACTTAGCTAGCTTGAAATGTTACACATATGAAAAATATTATGATCTTGAAATAAAATTTAAAACAAAAAGATTAGTATGATATAGAAAATAATCGGTATAAATCAATTAGAAAAAAAATTCGATGTTAAAATGTAAAATATTCCTAGGGAAAGTTCATTTTTTTTTGTTTATTTGAGGTTTTCTTTTTGTAGGTATGATGTGGCTCTTAATGTCAATGTTCTTGGAGCAAAGCATGCCATGGAATTTGCAAAGAGATGCAATAATATTGAAATGGTTCTTCATGTTTCAACTGGTAATTAATTATTATAAATACATTAATGGGTGAAAATTATCAAATCTTAAATCCTTAATTTTTTTTAATAAAAATTGTTACATGACTTTTGTGAGTGCAACATTTAACAAGGAAATTTTTATCAAAAGTAAAAAAAAAAAGATTAGATTTAATATGTATAAAATAAAATTAAAGTAATTAGTAAATATTATAATCATTATAACTTTGAGCATTTAGTTATATTTCTAGTCACCTCAAATTTAAATTTGAGTTTTATCAAATCAAAAACTTTGAGTCAAGTCAACTCGACTTAAAATCAAATTCAATTCGATTTTAAACTAATTTAAACTTGAAAATTTTGAGTTCGAAAAATTGCTCGAACTCAACTCGATAGTAGCTTACTAATAGTGTCGTTAAATAAACTAACATTCTAAGTAACAAGAATTATTTACTTTAAAATTTTACTAAGAGTAAAATAAAGACAGTTTTACTAAGAGGTGTCACATAAGTTTTTTAATGTAACCAAAATATTTAGATAATTAGTTAACAAGATTTTTTCTAAACGTGTCAGCTTCTTATAGTAATTGGTGAATGATTAATATGGTTGACACGTGTCAAGTATATTGACCTCGATCGGATTTGCCTCGTGTCAATTTTAAGTTTATTAGAAAGTGAGCTAACAATAACTAATTATGCATTTTAAATATTACCTTCTATTATTTTATGTGAATAATGCACGACATTACATCCTTGAAGGTAGTTACTGAAAAGTCCAGTTTCTCGATAAATGCAGCAATAATCTAATATAATCTTATCGTAAGTTTGTTTTTCATATATATTCGTGTTCGTTTAATGCTCGATTATTTCTCATATCTGATAATGAACTCGACTCTATTGTTATTGATCGAGTCGATCAGCTTATGTAACTGGAGAAAAGCAAGGGCTTCTTTTAGAAAGAGCATTTTGCATGGGGGAGGCACTGAAAGACAACATGTATTTAGATATAGAAGCAGAGTTAAAGCTGGTTGAAAGAAGAAAACAAGAACTTCATCTTGAAAATCAAACAAAGCTTGCTGAAAAAATGGCCATGAAAGAATTGGGTATTGAAAGGTAGGTCTCAATTCTTCCATTTACCCTTCTTTTTTTTTTATTAAAAATAATCATACTATTATAGTAATTATTATGAAAAATGTATATAATATGAAATTAATTTTAGTTCATAACTTAAAATTAAGCTTAAGGTTTTAAGTTACTTGGCATAACCAGAGATTTATTATGATATTAGAACCAAAAGATTTCTACTTTCTAGCTCGAGCTATCACATCATCCTCAATTACCACTAGCATGAGATTTAAAAAGGAGTAATTGTACTGAACTTTATGCTCCAAAGTATATATATTTGAGCGTAGAGGGGCATGTTATAATATAAAGTTATCCCCAAGATATAACCAGGGATTTAATATGTACCATCTCAAGTAAAATTATAAGAAGCATTCTATATGCTTAGGTGGTAAAATGAATTTAGGAGTCAGATTCTGATCAATATACATGATTATGATCACACCAGAATAAGGATATATTTGATACTGATCCCGTTTATTAAATAGGTCAAATCCTCGAGTTGAGGAGTCAGATTCTAGTCAATATACATGATTATGATCACACCAGAATAAAGATATATTTGATCCTGATTCCGTTTATTAAATAGGCCAAATCCTCGAGTTGGTCATGCATGCATGACCAACTTATCGTTAATTTTGTTATCTAATTATTGAGTCAATTTATTATTGACTCATTCGATGAGTTAGTCTTTTTGACTAAATTTATGCTCGTAAATAACTATTGATACAATTTATAGGCAAATTAAATCTTTTTAACATCAATTTTTTTCATTATTATTTTTTCCCTTCTAAAGGGCAAGGCACTTTGGATGGCCAAATACTTATGTTTTTACAAAGGCAATGGGGGAGATGTTGGTTGGCCAATTGAGGGGTACCCTTCCACTAGTTATAGCAAGGCCTACAATCATCACAAGCATTTGGAAAGAACCTCTTCCAGGTTGGATTGAAGGAAACAGGTATATATACATCACACATTAAAATAAAATAAAAAATAAAAAAATTTGAACGCTGATATACGATGTATATAATACTGAAACGTATCGTATATACATGTGCGTAGATTATGCAGCCCCAAAGTATTTTAAGTAGATTAGATATGTACATAATATATATTGTCGTAACTTATTGTTACTTATGTGATAATGTGAGATGTAATGCCATCAGTTTGGAGAATTTTGATGATTTTATGCATATATATATATATATATATATATATATATATGAATCTCCAACAATTTGAAATTTAATTTTTGAATTTTTTTAATATTCTAATCAAAATACCAAATTAAACTATATTATTTGCAGGACAATTGACAACATTATAGTTGGATATGTGAAGGGGAACCTCCCTTGTATTGCAGCTGATACTGATGCTCCAATGGATGTGGTGAGCTGAATTTTTTGCAGTTTTTTTTTTTTTTTTTAGTTTATAGTTTGGATGCTAAACTTTATTCTCCATTAAATTTAGCACAAATTATCCTTTTTTTTAGATAAATTCTTTCTTTATTTTAAGAATTTTACTAGAATTTGGATAAAGGAAAGTTTTAGAGTATTAACTAGTTAAATTACTTTCCTTAATCAGTTTAAGAGATTTTTACGTGTACATCATTTAGAAAGTAGTATTTATTTACACATCGCTCGATCGGGTTTCATAATTTACCTTTATACTACTTGATTAGCTTTTCATAGTTAATATTTTTAACTCAAATTATAGCTTTGTAAACATTTTATTATTTAAGTGATACATATATAAATGAAAAACTAAGAAAGTGGTATATAAGTAAATTAAAAAATACGAGTGATGTGTAGGTAAATATAACATATAAATGCCACTCAATTTAAACATTGTTTAGATTAAGACAAATTCGAGTTGAACGAAAATCTTAACGCTGTCATCTTATTGATGTTGTTTCGTTCGAGTATTAATTGTTTGTTATCTTTATGCGATCTGTTTGCCTTCTTCAGCTATATATATCGAAGAAACCCGTATCTGCTGCACCAACACCCCCCTAGCAAATTAGTCGAGTATTTAACGATTATAAAAGATAGTCGATCGAGTTGATCTAAATTATGAAATTTTGGCGAAAAACAGATCCCAGGAGACATGGTAGTGAATGCCATGATTGCAATGTTGGTCATCCACTCAAATCAGCAATCAGAATTCACCTATCACATAAGCTCATCAGTGAGAAACCCTGTTAAGTATTCAATCTTAGAGAAGTCTGGTTATCGTTATTTTGCTGATAAACCACGCTTTGCTGAAGATGGAAGGGAAATTAGGGTTTACAAGGTTCCTGTTTTCAAGACAATGAGCAGCTTTCGATTATTTTTCTTTCTCCGATATCGACTTCCCCTCGAGGTTAGTACTTTTCGCTATCTTTCGGGTACGTTTACGCTCAATAAAACCCGTCCATAACAACCGCAAAATTTAAGTTTTAAATAGTTGTTTTTATGTATTAATAATGTAAACATACCACAAAAAAAAATTCTAAAAATCTGTCAAAATTTTGATGAATCCCCATTATAATTTCGAAAAAAATTGTGAGGAGGGATTAGAGTTTGGTACCATTTTCTAATGTAAATTATAAGTCAAATAATTAGTACAATGTGTGCTCGTTTGGCTTGTCGCGTGTTAACACTACCTGACTAATTGCAGGTATTACGATTGATAAATTTCATCTTGTGCGGGTTGTTCTCAAAACAATTTAGTGAGCTCAACAGAAAATACAAGTTTGTCACGCGCCTCATTGATCTCTACATACCATATTGCTTCTTCAAGGGATGGTAAGCTCAACTATATACCACATTACTTTTTAAAAACACACACACACGCGCACATATGTAGTATAGTCTATCTTCCAAATCAATCAAATATATTCTCTAGTTTGAGATATAGTCTAACTAAGTCGTCTAATTGATAATTTCCTGCATAAAGAGTGGTTTTATTTGTAAATATTTATTTGGGTTTTTACATACAGGAAATAAAATTTACATAAAATTATGCATTTCACCATCAATTCGTAAATATTACCACTATCACACCATATTTATTTAAATTTTATGCATTTCACATATTTCATATATTTCATATACTTTATAATATTATATGTAAATTAAAATGCATAAATTCATTAATATTTAAATTCTAATATATATTTTTATTTTTTACTATAAATACATCAATTTTCTTACTTTAATTAAAAATTATAGTCATGTGGATTTAACACCCTAATTGAAAATTTTAAATAGAATAAATAAATTAAAATACATAAATTCATAAATATTTAAATTGTTATTTATATAAATTAATTTATTTATAGTATTTAATTAATATATTAATAATATAGTTAAGATCAAGACCAATTTAGAAATGTGAAGTTCACATCAAAGAATATAGTGTGAAATATGTGAAATGCATAAAATTTAAATGAATATGGTGTGATAGTGATAATATTTATGAATTGATGGTAAAATGCGTAATTTCGTGTAAATTTCACGTACTGTACGTAAAAATCCCATATTTATTTTACAGTGTTTTAATATGTTAAAAGTAGAACATTTAAAGGGTATACATGTAAATTCTCAATACAGAAAAATAATACCTCACTTAAAATTTGTTTAAATTATCAAGAATATATCCTTTATGCGATATGCATGACATATTTTCACTTTCTTTAAAATAATTGGTCATAATTCATAACAACAAATAATATTAGCCCAAAATGGGTAAATATTAGGATTTGATTGTTTAATATGTAATATTAAATTTAATTAGTGTTATTATGTAATTTTTTTATTTTAAAATTCAGTAAAATAAATTTCTGTATATAAATATATAATAAATTTTAAACATCACAAAATCAACCGCTCACTTTAATTTCACTATGCTAATTGGGATCTCATTATCAAGTAGGCATTAATAATATCACAAGTTTAAAACATCGAAGAATCTAACATTATAAAATAAATTATTAATAAAAAAATTAAATACTCTCCCTTTTTGAAAGGACATAAGGAGATTTTTTTTTTAAACTTCGAGTTTCTTGGTGTTTTTTTTGTGTTGTCTCTGAATAATTAATAAGATTTGATTGTTTAAATATAATATTATATATATATCATATAACAAAATAATAAATAATGAGAAATATAAAAACAAAAATACATAAATTTATATGAAAAATCTCGAACAAAGAATGAGATCACTATATAAAAAAGTGAATGTGTACAAAAGGAGAAACGATAGCTACAAGTTATTCAGAATATCACTATCCTTTACTGAAGATCAAGCCAAAATAGAACGTGTTTATATCGCTGCCTGATCCTAAATTTTAATTTTTTATATTATTTTTTTCTTAAAATTATCACACTGTGAGTTCTTCGAATGAATCGAACAGGATCCACGTTATCAAACTCTAATAGTCTATTTGTGCTGCCATATAAAATTTTTCATGGATATTGAATGTTATATACAAAGATGTAATCTTTGCCTGAAAATTATAACGAAGAAAAATGCTTTTTTTATTTTTATTTTTGATTTTAAGAAGAAATATGTTTTTTTTTTCTTTTGATAGAAAGAAGAAAAATGTTAATTGTGCAGCTTTGATGACAAAAACTTGGAAAGACTGAGGATGGCTGCAAAGAAGTACTGTGGATCTGAGAAGTTTGACTTTGACCCAAAGAACATCGACTGGGATGACTACTTTTATAACATACACATCCCTGGTGTACTCAAATATGTTTGCAAATAACATATATATATATATATATGCATATTTTGCTAGGAATATATCAAATATGATACTTTTTGTATGATATATATATTTAATAACACTGTAATATTGTAATATGATACTTTCATTTATTACTATGTAGGAACTGTCTTATGATTTTCCAGCTATAATCTTGTTAATTGCAAACATGCATGTGTGCCTGAAAAATGTTTTATGTAAAATACAAATGAGGATGTTGCCAAGAAAGTTATTATTTGTAGGTACATCACGCAAAAGAATTGCATTAAATAAAAAAAAAGCTTAAATTACATGTAGGTACCTAAGGTTGGAAAAGTATTGCGAACCTCAATTTAGACCTCTAAAATCACATTTTACGCTACTGTAGGGGAGGCCAACAGAGAGGGCAGCCCCCTCTCCCTCTCGTGCGCGGGGGAGCAAGGAGGGGGTGCGTGGCCTCCCACCACCACCACCACCGCTGGCTCTCCTACAAGGAGAGAGAGAGAGAGAGAAGGGGCCCCACCCGTCCGTCGCCTCCCTCTGTCCGCTTTCCTATAGGAGAAATTATTGCAGTTGGGCACCCTAACACGTACATTTTCCGGAAGCTATTCGGCATGCGACATCTTGCGTGCGGGTCCCACACATACATAGCAATTTTTATCACATGTATCATAAAATAGCTCATATATAACAAATTTTGACATTTATGTATCATAATATATTTCATGCGTAGCAATTTTGTTCACATATGTATCATAATATATCTCATATGTAACAATTTTTATCATATATGTATTATAAAATAGCTCATATGTATCAAAATATATCACATACGTAGCAAGTTTTATCACATATGTATCATAAAATATCTCATATATAACAAATTTTGATATTTATGTATCATAATATATCTCATGCATAACAATTTTGTTCCCATATGTATATAATATATCTCACATGTAGCAAATTTTATAATATATGTATTATAAAATATATCATACGTAGCAAATTATAATACATATGAGATTTTATAATATAATATGTAATAAAAATTGCTACATATGAAATATATTATGATACATATGTGAACAAAGTTACTACGCATAAAATATATTATGATACATAAATATCAAAATTTGGTACATATGAGCTATTTTATGATACATATGTGATAAAACTTGATATGTATGAGTAAGACCCGCACGCAAGATATCGCACGCCGAATGACTTTCGCAAAATGTACCAAAATGTACGTGTTAGGGTGTCCGACTGCAATAATTTCTCTCCCAATAGGGCTTGAAATTGCAATCAAGAAATTTTGTTCTACATATTTATACACATACCCAGCCTGAAATTATAATAAAAAAAGTATTTAATGCAGTTTTGATGACACCAAGTTGGATAGACTGAGGATGGTTGCAAAGGAGCACATTGGATCTGAAATGTTTGATTTGGATCCAAAGAACGTAGAATGGGAAGACTACTTTTACAGCATTCACATCCCCGGGGTACTCAAATATGTCTTCAAATGATATGCATTATAAGCAAACATATATATATATATATAATAATAATAATAATAAAGTTTAAAAGTGTAATAAAATAATGTCATCTATGGTAATTACTTTACTATAAGAATGTTCTTGGAACCCTTATGATTAATCTAGAATCTAGAAATCCAAATACATGCATGTATGCCTAAAAAATAAATCAGATAAAATGATAATGCTATCTGAAATGTCCCTATATAAATTTATATATCACAAAGTATAAGACTGGATTAAAAAAAATAATACCTTAATTATAGTTAAACAAAAATTAAAAATCAGTACCCGGATTTAGATCCCCCAACATGTTAGACTCTCGGAGTTGTTTGCTTTCAAAAAAGAACTTCCATTTGTCGGTAAGTCATTTTGTTCGGAATATACAGAGAGACCCTTTTGCAATGGTGATGTAGTAGAAGGCTCATGTAATAATCTTTTCAGACACAATAAATACAACGACTAAGGTCCCGTTTGTCTAGGAATTTAAAATTAACCTGATTTAATTTTAACCAGGCATATCACATCACACATAAAATTTAATATTAAAAATTAAATTTATTTCACATTCTACACATATTAATAAAATAATAACTAACTTATGTCACATCCCTCACATATTCCAACATAATAATTAACTTTATATCACATCCCTCACATATTTTAATATAATAACTAACTTTATTTCACATCATTCACAACTTTTAATAAATAAATATCTCCATCTAAGTTTAATTTTAACCTTCTTAAATTTAACCTTACAAACAAACAGACCTCTCTATGACAGAATGTAAATAATCTTTTGTAAGAAAAAAGTTTCTACGATGGATAATCATATTGCAAAAAATAAAATTCGTTAGTGTAATACTTTCTACGACAAGACTATCCACAATAAATACTGTGACGATGAAAAAATTACTGTAAAGAACTTTTAGGACGGAATAAAGGGCATTCTGCATTTCTTATATGGTAGATACCATGTTTAATTATTGTGGTATTATGACTCAACCATGGCTAAAATGTTGATAAATGATTTGTGAGTGAATTTTATTTAGGGAGCGTTTGGTTCGTTGTTATCTTGGTGTTATGTTATGTAATCTAGATGTCATGACATTTAGATGTCATCTTTTGACTAATAATTTTATAATCTAATAGAAAATTATTTGTAGATGTCATTAAACCAAACAATTACTTTCTTTAGATAACATAACATAACATAACGTCAAGATAACACTGAACCAAACGCCCCCTTAGTGTACAAAAGAATAGTATACTGCGTCGGATAAACACTAAACCCTGAAGCTGATAGAAGATTTTGGTCTATTGAATCTTAAATTCTAGCAAACCAGGCTGTAGCATGAAATCAAGTCTTCAGCGTCAACTAGAGTTCATATTGAGTTAATTCAAAATTGATCTAGTCGGACTGTTGGAGTTGATTTTCAGTTACATTTAATGTTTAGCCAAAGTTTATTATCAAAAAATTATTATTTAAGATGAATTTAGGCAACAAAATTTTATTATCTTTAAATTACTATTTATTTGGTTTAATATCGTATGTTAAAAGATAACTGTAGAAAATCAATCCAACCTCACCTCCCTTCCCTCCAATATAATTAGAATAATATCTAGATGCCATTCAAAATTGGAAATGTTATAATTTATCAAGCAATAATCAATTTCTCTAAGGGAGCATTTTGTTCAATATCAAGTTATGTTATGTTATATAGATGTTATCTTTTAAGAGATAATTTCACAATTTTTTAAAAAATTATCTATACACATCATCAAATTAAATAATTATTTTCTCGAAATAACATGATATAATATTAAAATAATACTAAATCAAATGCCCCTTAAATGACATTGAACCATACACTCCCTAAATCAATTTAAAATCAGACCTTTCAACGTTTAATGTTTTTTGTTATGAAAGCAAAAGGATTGGAACATCAAAAGTAGAACCATATTAGTAAGTCTCACAAGTAATTTTGCAAGGAAATTTCGCGAATTTGACATTGAGATTTTAACATAAAAATCTGAGAAATCTACATGCAAGATGAGAATGAGTGAAACGCCAAAAGCAATAGTTCAAGGATATTAATTTTTTCTTTTAATTAAAGATTTACTTTGTTTTAATAATACATAATTTTTAGGGGATATCCTCCATATATTAAAATGAAAGACATGTTTCAGAATCAAATGAAGGCAAATCATACCTTTCACAGTTTCATAAGTTGATTTTTGATAAAGGCGAGAAGGTTGGGGACATCGACAGCCCATGCGACTGATATTGGCGAGTAATCAGACCATGGATTAGGAGAATTCCATCTAGTGCAAAATATGTTAAAATAAATATAAGTGGAAAAGGAAAGAAAAAAATATAAAAGATAATATAAAGGAATACTTCTTTAGTCCTTGGTCCATCAGAGTATGCCCCACGCAAATGCCCTGAGTCTCAACCCTCACTACACCCTTCTTGAATGTAAAAAGATCTGGGCGAACAAGTGCAGCAAAACTGACAGGGTCGTGTAGAAAAATGCCTGAAATGAGGATGAAATACCCAATTACAGTTGGAGCATGGATTAAACTACAGTACGATAATAAAAAACTGATAAACTACATATGAGTTCCTGAGGTTTGGGCCTCATTTCATGAAGGTCAACCATTTTTTTTTTTGAAAAGACTCATACAGGTTGGTTCCTGTCAATCTTGATTTAGCAAAGGGCCCTCAATTTTCTAACTTGTTTCCTTGCGAACCAATTGCATAAAGCTAACACCAAATTGTTTGGATAAAGCTCCTGAACATGATGGCAATGACTACAAATTTAGCGAACACCCTCCCGCTCTAGTTCAGCCAACCATTCAGGTTGTTTCTTTTTAGGGGTGAGGGGAGAGATTAAAGAAAATTTTGAACATTTTGGTCTAAATTCACAGAAAAGTTCAACAATCGGATCTCCATGAGCAACATGAATCAATGTGAAACAATTCAAAAAGAGTGGACCTCTGCGAATGGAGGCATAAACCTCAAGGACCCAAGCGTAATTTACCATAATAAAATAAATTTCAACGAATTAGGCATATATAACGGAGAACAAAGCCTGTATTATTAAGAAAGAAGAAAAGTCAGTAAGAAAATACATGAAATGAAAGATGTATACCAAAAAACTTAAAAAATGCAGAATGACAAAAAGTGACTCATAAAGCCAAACCCCAAAGTATTGCTAGAAGGCCTGTTTATTAAATGAGCAATAAGTTATAAGAATGAGAATGGGAGATACCATAGACGCCATCAGATTTCACATGCCAGTCTCTATAGAACATGCACATATCACATAACAATTGAGAATGCTTTCCTCTAGAGCACCTCAACTCAGAAAGGTCCGAGTCTGAAAATCATAAAACGTATCTTCGAAAGTAAGCGCCATATTAAAATGTAAAAACAAACTTTTTTTTTCACAAGGAATTTTTCTAAAAACTCTGTTCCAGATAAACTGAATTAGGTAGGGCTAGATGAGAAGCGGTTTATTATGAATCAAAGAACATTAAATTACTAGACCTGTCAAAGTGACTTGGGTAGTTATGTTTCTCCCAACAACAGTAACATCAGCTCCACTGGTAAACAAAACGTCAGCAGCTTCAGGATCAGCATAGATCTGTAAAATCACCATTGATTTTTAGTTCAGATCCAACAAAGATGACAAAAATTATTCTTTAATCTTAGTGTATGTAGCATAGTCAAATATCTCAAAAATCTTTTAGTAAAGCTTCTAACATTCTACAACCTTACAATAAGCGAATATTTGACAACTGATATGACCAGTATAAAGAACTTCAAAGTGTAAAGGCAAAAAGCAGATACTAAGAACTTTTTCATGGAATAGATTCACAACAGAGCTTCAATAGGAATCAATCCCCCAGTATAAGAAGCAAAAGGAAGCTACTACAAACAAGAATTACAATAGAATTAACAGGATATTACAGGACAACTGATTTAAGCTAGGGCCTATTTAGTTCAGTGTCTTAAGGTAATTTGTCTATTAAAATACAACATCTTCTGTTTGAATTACTGTTAATTTTAACACTTTATAGGTCACATCATCCACAAATTTTAAGATTAACTATTAATATTTCAAATTGTACATAAATTTTAACATTAAAATCAACTCTATTTCACATCCTATACAAAATTTAAAATAAATAACTAACTCTACTTCACAACATATATATAACCCATAATGAAACAAACTTTATCTCAAACCTTTTGCAAATCCCAAAACAAAAAAAAAAAAAATCAAAGGTTGTCTTTAACCCCAATTAAAAATAATCCCACCAACAAACAATTCCATGAGTTAAAATGACAAAGCCAAAGAAATAGAAAAGCACTGTCCATAGTAACAGTGGATAGAAAATTTGAGCCCACAAAAGCCAACACACAACACAAATATTCTATATGGAAAGGAAAGTAGAAGAATAAACTTTTATCAATTACTAGCTAACTTAATGCCCCTAGCTCTATAATTGAAGTCATGTTATCAACCAGAACTACAAATTGAAGCATAATTTTCAAAGATTTAAAAAGTGCAAAACAACACCAATATTTTTTTATTTATGTAGATAAAAGGAAAATTAAATATCAAATGAAAATCAATGAATTCAAACAGGATGCGTATGTTTGAATTAAATTACAAAAGCATATTTATAAAGGCATTCTTGTGTATATGGGAGGATCTGATTAATCATACATGATGATAAAAGCAATACAGCTTGAGAAATTTTACAAAATTTCATGCAAGAAAAGGAAAATGACGTGAATTGAATCAAATATATCAAAAAAAATCCTATAGTTAAGCAATTTCTTGTGTATGCTAACATTTAATTGAAAGAATATATCGGGATTTATTATTAAGAATTAAATTTACAATATATTTTCCACAAGGCACCATAGCTATTTCAGTTTATACGATTACACATTAACCAACAAGTATACACTCTTGAAGGCAACAAATTCCCACAAAAGCCAACATGCATTTCACAGATATACAACAAGAGAGGAAAAAGGAGAATAAAGAGATAATTTTAATCAATTAAAATATGTCTCGTAAATGTTGGGAGAGTTGACAACTGTAGCCATACCTTACACAATAATGAATCTACTTTCGAATTCAAACTCGCAGCTCTAATTCATCATATTACAAACTAATTCTCATCCTAAGATAAAAACTGATATTTTCAACGAACATTTCAATAAAACAAGGTTCCGCTTCAACTTTGATAACTGCAAGCTTGTAAACTTTGAAGCCAGAGTAAAAAGCAAACACTTCAAAATTAGAAGCACAGCTTCAAATCATAGCTTCTCAAAGTCGAGAACCCTTCTGAGAGAACTTCATTAACAAGCAATGGAAACAAAAATTTCTGAAGCAAGCTTTCTGTACAACGATGCTGCTAGTAAGCATGGACCTTTGATCAGTTGCATCACGTCTGATAGATTCAGTCTACAGAAGATCTACTCAGATTAACAAAACAAAGCAAGCATATATTATGTATACGCATAACCGGACTTGAAAAAATAAGTTATTAACAGATAATGCAACACAATCCTATGATATAACCTGTTAGCCCCTAAAAATTGGACTTTTAACTTTTTAATTATGTGGGTTGGTAAGTTCTTGTTCTACAGAACGAAGCAGTTCTGAACAGGAAGAGAGACTGCAACAAACTTCCAAATACATGACACAGATATGATACACCTATATGCAAAGGATACGAGTCAAATATATGCATGTAAACTGGATTTGCTTAAGAAATGCATAAAGGTGTTCAGGAATCAACTCAGTTTAAATAGGGTTTTTGGAAACTCTTTTTCTGAGTTTTCAAAAATTATTGCTGGAATAAAAATTAGAAACTTGAAATATAGGCACCCCTGACAGGCAAACTAATAGAGTTAGTAGATATTATGATTTATAGAAAGAATAATATTTTGTGTCTGCGGAAAACAAAATGAGTTGGAGAAAAAGCCAAGACAATTGATGATCTAGGTTTTAAACTTTGATACTCTAGTAAGAATAAAAATAAGAGTGAAATGGGTATAATTTTAGATAAGAACTTGAAGAATCATGTAGTGGAAGTCAAGAGAAATACTGATAGAATTATGACTTTAAAAATTATAATCAATGAATGATTATTAATATTATAAGTGTATATGCCCCTCAAGTAGGTTTAACTGCGAGCATAGAAGAAAAATTTTGGAATAGTTTGGAAGAGTTAATAAAAGAAATACCTCAAGAAGAAAGATTATTTATTGAAGAAAATCTAAATGGACATATTGGAAGTATTGCTGAGGAATTCAATAGCATCCATGATGGATATTATTTTGGAGAGACAAATGAAGAAGGTAAAACTATTTTAGAGTTTTTCTCATCATATGATCTTATAATTGCTAATATTTTATTCAAAAAGAGAGATTAACATATTATCCCTTACAAGAATGAACTTTCAAAAAGTCAGATTGATTATTTTTTTATAAGAAAATGAGATCATTTGGACTGTCAAGATTGTAAAGTCAAGTGAATGTTTGACTGCCCAATATCGATTAATAGTTTTAGATTTTGAGATAAAGTATTGGAGGAGAAATAATAAGTAAAAACACTATCCTCGAACTCGATGGTGGAATCTAAAAAAAATAAGAACAGATGTATATTTAAGAAGAAGGTTCTACAACTTGGACAGTAGAATATTAACAGGAAAATGATCTTACGTGGCTGACGGTTGCTAATTGCATCCTTAAGGTGGCGAAGAATATACTGGGAGAATTCAAAAGAATAATTTCAAATAATAAAGATGCTTAGTGATGGAAAGATGATGCATAAAAAAAATTAAGGAGAACAAAATTTATTACAAAATTAGTTTAAAAATAAGAATAAGAGAGAAATATAAAGTGCCTCAACGAGAATCTAAGAAAGTAGTTGGCAATACAAAAAATATAGCTCTTAAAAATTTATATAAGAAGCTAAATACTAAAAAAGGAGAGACATATACAGAATGGTCAAGGCAAGAGATAGAAAAACTAAAAACTTAAGTAAAATGTATTAAGGATGAAGATTAAAAAATATTTTTTATGAAAAAAGCTATCAAAGATAAATGAATGAGTTACTTTCAATAGCTTTTCAATGAAGGTTGTGAAAATACAATTGATCTGACTAAACTCAACACCCTAAAAGAAAGTAAAAATTCCTCTTGCGTCAAACGTATCAGTAAAGCTGAAGTTTGGAAAGCTTTAAAGAAGATGAAGTATAAAAATAATAGAAACGAATGACATTCCAATAGGTATTTGAAAGTGCTTGGGAGATGAAGTTTCTTGGCTTACTAGATTATTTAATATGATTTTAAAGACAAAGAATGTCAAATAAATAGAAAAAAAGTATATTAATATCTATTTATAAGAATAAAAGTGAAATACAAAATTGTGTCAATTATAGAGGAATTAAATTAATAAATTATATTTTAAAACTCTAGAAGAGAGTGATCGAACATAAGTTACGCCATAATACTAAAGTATCAAAAAATCAGTTTGATTTTATATCAGGTAGATCTAGTATGAAGGCTATTCATTTATTGAGAAGTTTAAGGAGAGAAAAGAAAATATATATTTAATTTTAATTGATTTGAAAAAAACTTATGATAAAATTTTAAGAAAAATACTTTGATGAGTTTTAAAAAAAAGGGATTTACACTTCTTATATTCAAGCTATTAAAGACATGTGTATAGGAGTTGTTACCTAAGTTTGTATCTTTTTGCTTTGACTATGAAAATTCTGACTGGACATATCCAATATGAGGTGCCTTAGTATATGTTTTTCGCAGAAAATATTGTTCTTATTGATAAAACTAAAGAGGGAGCCAAAACGAAACTCGAGTTTTAGAGGAATACTTTAGAATCTAAAAGTTTTCATTCCAGTAGATCAAAAACTGAATGTATGGAGTACATATTTAGTCAAAAAAGAAGCACTTATATGTGATGTGACAATTGATAATCAAATTATCAAGAAGAATGAGCGCTTTAGATGCCTTAAATCAATAATATAAAATGATGGTGAAATAAATAAGGATGTTATTAGCAGGATCAAAGAAGGGTGGATAAAATGAAAAAATATTTTTGGTATATTATACGATAGAAAAATTTCATCCAAACCTAAGGATAAATTTTATAAAACTATAATAAGACCAGCGATGATGTATAATGTTAAATGCTAGCCTGCAAAAAGAAAATACATAAATAAAATAAGTATTACAGAAATAAAGATTCTAAAGTGAATGTGTAGATATACACGAAAGAATAAAATGAGAAATGAGTATATCCACAAGAAAGTTAATGTTGCACTAATTGATATTAAACTTAAAGAAAATCAGCTTAAATGGTTTAGACAAATAAATCGTAAGCCGATTGAAGTTCTAGTTAGAAAAATTGAGTTATTGAATTTTGCCCACATACAATGAGGAAGAGAGAGATTAAAAAAGACATGACAAGAAACTATAAGAAATGATCTTACTCACTTAAACCTAAATAAGAATTTGTTAATTGATAGAACGCAATGAAAATAAAGGATTCATATAGCCGACCCCACCTAGTAGGATTAAGGCTTGGTTGTTATAGAAATAATGTAAGTTTCTTAACTCATATCCATGACTTACATTTGCTTACATCAACCTTGTGGTTTTGTATTTTGATTAGCTTAACGTATCTGACAAATTTCTGAAGAATTTTTTCTTTTTTTTTGTTTTTGAATCTGTTTACTGTCAGCTTGAAAACTAGATG
Organism: Apostasia shenzhenica; assembly: GCA_002786265.1. Taxonomy (NCBI): domain Eukaryota; kingdom Viridiplantae; phylum Streptophyta; class Magnoliopsida; order Asparagales; family Orchidaceae; genus Apostasia; species Apostasia shenzhenica. The sequence continues at coordinate 5,656,641 of KZ451885.1, read as the reverse complement.
GCCAACTTAAGATGTCTTACAAAATGAAACAAGCCTTTCATCTTACCTTCAGAAAGAAAAATGGAAAAATCTTCAGAATTAGCATATATATTTTTTGTCAAAAGTATGAATATTCCATTATTCATCAAAGTCAGCAGACACACAACCATTGAAGCATCTGAGATAAGAGGTCTTTAAAGATATATAGTTGAAGCATCTGAGATAGCTTTACATGACAACAACAATCTTACATATCCCCTGACAATCTCAGCTTGAATTTTAGAAATTCTATATGTAGCCATTGTTTGTCATGGGCCCCAAAAACGACAAACCAACCCAAAACAAACTACACTAATCTGTTAATATATATTTTATTGCCAACACAAATCTCAATATAAAAAAATAATTTTACTTCACATCCTAACAAATTCCAACATTAAACATCAAATTTATTTCATTTTCTTTTACATATTTTAATAAAAAAATTACTTTTATTTTCACATTCAACACAAATTATGATATTATTAAAATAACTTTACTTTATATCAAAATATTAATATAATTTCCTTTCTCTTTTTAGTCCAAAAGCTATGCCAACCAACTCAAAAAGCTACTCCAACAAATCCAAAAACTACTCCTGACAGACGAGTCTTTTAGAATCCTTGTGCTAACGTATTAAAAAAAGAAAAAGTGATGGTATCAAGACAGCTTTCTATAAAAAACCTGTAACAATTTCACACATTTTACTTTTATACATGCTATGTACCAAATGGCTAAGATTAAAGTTGCTAGATATCAAGAAGCTCTTGGCAAATGAATGGCTGCACGATGACGTGAAAGACATACTAATAAGCTATTGTGTGAAGATCATTGAGTAATTAATGTTACATTTGCTTCAGCAGCAGGATTAATACTGCCCGCTGCAAAGAAAGCTCCACCGAGCATTACAACCTTCTTCACCTTGCTAGCAAAGGATGAATCCCTTCTTATAGCCTGAAAAGTAGACAGAACAATATAAGACATGAAGATGAAAGTCACAAGCTTAATGAGTTGAAACCAAAGTATGTAGAACATATTTGCATCAACAATCCTCCTAATCCCAAAGTATTTCGACTATTATTTTGGAACTAGTTTCAATTAAAACTGGCAGGTTACTTACCAATGCTAAGTTTGTCAAAGGCCCCAACGCAAGTATAGCCACTTCACCAGGACACTGAGTAACCTTCTCAACTATAAATTCAGAAGCAGTTTTCTCACTCTTTTTCAATAAAGGCGGTGGAAGGGTTATATTTCCCATTCCATTAGATCCATGAGCAAAATGAGCAACACGTGGCTTTCCACCCTATTTAGCAAAGCAGCGAGTGATTGTTAAAAATTGGCGTATCTAAAAGCATAAAGATCAATATATCCAACATTATCATGCGAAACACATAAAATAGACTATATCAATAAACAAGCAAAGCAGCTTAGTCCATTAAATTAATCAACTTATTAGATAATAATCTAATAAAATTTGCAGTTCAGGAAATTGACTATTCTAGAATGATAAAAAAAAACGCTGGACTGGCTAAAAGTTCCAACTTATTTTCTCTGAGTTGCCATGAAAAGTATTAAGAAGGCAACTGATGGTGATGATGATAAATGGCACCCTACATATTATAATTATAGAGGATAGAAATTTCCCAAATTTTCATGTTGCATCGTGTCACTATATAAACAAACACAAAAAATGCAAATTAATTAGGAAGGGAACCGTGATTATTTTAAGAACCCTATGCATGTATTTTAACACCAAACATTATTCGTAGCAACCAACATGTTCTAGAAGAATCTCTTCCTGTAACTGCAGTTTTTTTGTAGCTTTGGAAGTTACTTTGAGTAAAAAAAAAAGGAAAAATTACATACATACCCTTAAATATCTATGAATTACATATTTGGACCCCTATTCTTAAATATTACAAGTAGAATCCCTCAAAAGCCACAAAATACAGAAATCGGGTTTATTTGTTATGTTTATGTGGATGAGGGGTCCCCATGTAACCAAAAATTTGGGTTCAAAATATGTAATTTGACTAGATTAATGCATCACTAGAGGTAGATCTTCAGATTGAACTGCTAGTTATTAAAACCTTCATAAATATGAGTAACAATAAATCCTAAACCCCAACTACTTGGAGTCAGGTACATGATTTCTCTTCTCTATTCACCTTCATATAAAGTAATGCTCTTTGTGAGTGTGAGTGATTCAACTTCACTTTTTATGATTATTTAAATCATTTTTGTTCTACCTCTTCCCTTTTTTGAAATGTCTACCTCTCCTCTATAATATTGTGACTTGGATCCCCTCACAATTACGTATAAAGGGCTCTAATAATCTACAATGGACACAACTAAATTATCTTAAATATATTTCCCTCATCTTCCTAATAGGTGGGTGGCATGCCCACCCTCTTTGACACAATCATTTCTAAAGAAGTCTACTTTAGTATGACCACTCGTTTATCTCAATATATGCAACTCAACTATACTAATCTTGCAGATATTTGGTTACTTACTTGCCCAATATTCACTCTCATATAGCATAGCTAGTCCAATAACTGTTTTGTTAAATTTTCCTTCAACCTGATAGGAAAACTCTTATTGCATAAAACTCCGACCGCACTCATCTGTTTCAACAATCCTACCTGATTGTATGATCAACATCATCCTCTATCCTCCCGTAATTATGCATAATAGACTTGAAGTACTTGAAGTTCTCACATGATGGGGCTAATGTCCCACCTAACATCATCACTTCTTTTTTACAGGTCAATTATTCTAAAATGCATGTATTTTGTCTTACTTCTAAAATGCTCATTCAATGTTCTAACTCTTAACTTTTTTATGAGTCTTATCTATTAGAACTATATCATCAAAAGAAGAATGCACTATGAAATTTTGCCTTGAACTTGCTTAGTCAATTCTTCGAAAGTGAAAAGATAAGGACTCCAAGTGTAGCCATATCGATAGGAAACTAATTTGAATTAACAGTAGCAATCGTACTAGTAACCATTCAATCATACATGCCCTTGATGATATAAAAACATCTGATAGACTCATGTTTCTTTTCCAAAGGCACCAAATAACCTCCCCCAGTACTTTATTATATTCTTTTTCGAGATCAATAAAAATACTATCAATATTCTAGCAAGAAAGACTCAATTTTTTGAGATTCTCGCAATGCTAAGAATTTTTAATCCAAACCACCGGATAATAAATATATATTTGAAAACATTTTATATACAATCATTTACCAGGATATACAAATCACAAAAAAGGTGATATTGTAATAAGAATTGAAGCGATTTAAGGACTCAATGATGATAATAACATTTTTAACAGGTAATCTAGACATCAAATGGAAAATGCCCCAGTTATGATAAACAATGCTCAAAATGAAGGTCATACCTTAAGAGGCTCATGAGCACCTTCTGCTACTGGAACATCAGGACGACCTGCAATCTCACACTACCCTTGTACAGATATGAAGTTTAATTAGTGATGAACATATCTACAAAGGAAATTTTAAAAGGCAAAGGGAAATCACTATATAGTCCTTAACAACTTCTGTAAAATGATGACAGCTTCATAGCATAGGTTACAAGTAGGAAATTAACAACATATACCAGAATTAAAGCATTCCTGGTAGCATCCACTGTACAGACATTACCAAACACAGTTGTTACGCCTACAACCTCAACCTCTGGTAATTGAAGGGCCATCAAGATGGCCAAACTATCATCTGTCAATTAGGAAAACCAAGCAGTAATTTAATCAAAAGTTGAGAAGTAATGGCCATCAAATTTAATCTTTGTCACTTAGGTGTTATTGTGAATTACAAGTCAAATTGGATAAAATAAATCAAAGCTGTGTCCTTGAAAACAAAAGATATTGAGAAAAAGCTATCGCAAATATTATTCTGTTGAAGTGCTCTAACTCATCAATTCTCTGAGTCCAATAATAGTTATCTTGTATAGAGTTTACTTCCCTTGGTCCCCCTTTTATTCACCTAACTTGTTTATGACTTATAATCAAGCATTAGCACATTTTCTACTTATCATGCCTCTTAATCACAAAGCCTAAGCAAAAGCAAAGGTCACATGGCATCAAATCAAATCAAATCTCAAGTATCAGTCTCACGGTAACAGATCCAAATAAATTAAACAGATACTGAGCAAAAAAGACGAAATCTGATAGCAAATTTTTCTTCTTACCAAGTAAGGCTCGTGAAAGGAGATCATTTCGCCCACAAGAAAAGGTACTAAAAATACGCATTTATCATCCGGAACTAATACGAAAATTGTAAATTATATCCAAGGCAACCAGCAAGATCAGTAGCTAATATTCTGAAGAAAGGAATACAAAAAATGTACTGATCGGGAGAAAATAAATTACGAGTTGTACAGCAGTAAATTAAAAGCAACGTCCTTAACTAGATAAACAGGAATATGTTGACAAAGCTGTCAAAAATCTTACTATTCTGATAATCCGCATTGTCACCTCACTTTCTCTTCAACCAACTTTACTAGCACACGACTATTTACCTAGCCTTTACAGATTATCTAACCCATCACGCTTCTTAATCAGATAGCAAAAGCATAAAATACCGCGCCGAATTATTTCAAACCCGAGAAGAATCGATCTCTCCGTAACAGATCTGCAAAAAAACAAACAAACTGCGCACTAAAGACCTAGTTCCGATAGCATATTTTTCTTCTTACTATAATCAGTTCATTAGACCCTAAAACAGGTCTTAAACTACACGCATTTCGTTCAAAATCCCGAACTTCTACGAAAACCGAAAATCATATCCAGGGCAAGACAAATCGACAAGAACAGCAGCCGAATGTCCATCGAAAACGGGAAAGGAGAAAAAGATGAGTACCGATGCCAGGATCCGTATCGATGATGAGCTTCTCGCATCCGCGAAGAGCCGCGCGATCCTCGTTTTCCTCGCGATTTCCGCAATGAGGAGCCGATCTGTCCGACTCCATTCCCTCTTTCCTCCTCCCTCTCGCCTTTGAGCAGCTCTATCGGAATCGAAGGGGATCAAGAGGTGGGCCGGGGAAGTGGAAATCGCTGACGGTAAACTGGAGTTTCCAGTTTTCTCCCGCTCCTCTGTCCTCTCTCTCCTACTTTTTACAGTTTCGGCCCCAATTTTAAGCATCAATTGCTCATAAGTCTTTCAGTTACACAAAAGTTTGATCATTATATGTAGGTCCTTCAGTTTGAATTTTATTACCGTCCGATCCATTTTTATAGATACCTGACCAACTAAAGATCACATTGAAGCTCATTGGTGGATAATTACCAAAATGACATCATCAATCGGTTCGGGTCTAGCCCAAGTCGGATCTAATAGATCAAAATTCCGTTTCACCGGGATTTGGCCCGCCACAACATGATAATTTGGCTAAGGCTTCGCACCCGACTTGATCATAAACAAGATTTAACTTATCTCTTTTAAATGTAAATTAATTTACAACAATTCAATTGAATATAGTTGAAGTCAGTATTATTTAAATATTCATATAATTATTTAGATGTATATTATTTTTAAATTATTATTTATTAAATTTAGTATCATTGTATTAAAAAATCATAATATTATTAATTTATTTTTATCATCTAAACTTCACTTACTGCTCTACGTCTTGTATTTATTTATTATCGTAATAATTTTATAATTTTTTTATAATATTATCAAATATTTTATAAAATAATATTTAAAATTAGCTTGATTTTCTCCTAGCTCGAAGTTAGCTTACTCGAAATAAAATCAATTCAATTTATAATCGACTTCATATATATTTAAAAAAATTTAAAGTATAATTTAAATATTTATATATATATATGGTATACTATTTTACATAAAGAGATAATATTAAAAATATAGGCATAAAATTTAAAGTGAATTTATAATATTATATTTTAATATAATTATTATGAATAATATATATTTTTATAAAAAAATATAGCTTATAATTATGCTCAATTTAACTTAAAATCGAAATTTTTTTAATAAATTCGTATTTAATTCAACCCAAAATTAAAAATTTCAAAGTTGAGTTGAGTCCAGCTCACTCGAAACCTACTCAAAGCCACCCAATCAAGGCTTTTTTGAGATTAAATGATAATATCAAATATGTTTAGGATTTTATTTGACAATAATGGGTTTATAATTTTTAAAAATTATTGCCGGGTCCCTAAGGTTCAACATATTTGTCATTTAGATCCTTCTATAAGACAAATTTGATAATAATAATCATTTTCTAATATTTTTATTTTATCTCCTGTCCTTATGCTTCTCATTAAAAATTGGGACAGAGAAAAAGGCATTTTAGTAATACTGAAAATAAAAAAAGAAATTGAAAAAAGTTGATTAAAATAATAAAAAGAACCGCATCGAATTTTTTAAATTGAATGCAAGATTAGTTTGAAAAAATTAACAGGATTCAAGAAAAAAATTACTTATTTGAAATTATAAATCTATTTGATATTATTATTAATCTCAAAGACTTGCATAATATTTATCCTCATTTATTTTAAATATATCTAAAGTCTGGTTTAGTGAAAGCTTGAAAAGAGTCATATATATATTTTTTAAAATTTTTATTTGCACAAATTTTATTATAAAAATTAATTTTATTTCATATTTTATATAAAGTTTAGGGTAAATTGAATCCAAGCTCTTGAGGTCAAAAGAGCATTGCAAAATGATCTTCACTTTTTAAAAATTTTAATTTGAGTTCTTGCAATTTTAAAAATGAAATCGTTTTAGTCTCATTTTTAGAATTCACTATTTTTACTAATTTTTTATAATAAAAAATATAAAACTTGATTATTTTTTATTAATTTAAATTATTTACACAATTTAAAGGACCATTGCACTTCTCTATTTTTATCTTTTTTTAATTTAATAAATATTTATGATTAAATTACTCTCTTTTCTCTTTTTCAAAATAAAAAATTTCAAACTAAAAATAAACAAATTTTAATATTTCAAAATTATATTTTAAAAAATCATAAAATTAATAAATTAAAATAATCTTATAATATACTAATAAAAAATTAACAATTATATTTTAATTAGGACTAAATTTATAAAAATTTTGCAACCTTGGGACCCTGAGTTAAGGTTTAAAAAAAAATCAATTTATAATCATTCGACCTCAATAATTAAAATGAATTTTTTTAAAATTTTTAATATTAAAAATTAATTATATTCACATATAACTTGAATTTGAGCTATATTAATTCTCATATCTATTGTCAACAATGGCTGATGAATTCAATAGTATTAATATGTGTTTTTATTGAATATCATAGCTAACACAGAACTATTAAAAACTACTAACATATGAAAATTGTGTTTAAAATAAGTTATTATTTAATGCGAGGATCAAAATGCCACTAATTTAAATAATAATAATATTTTTTAATTTTTTTAAATAAAATTTAATATTAAAAATTATTATTTTATTTTATATGCTCAATAATTTTTAATAAAAATATCAATTTTATTTCATATTTTAAATTTAAATATTCGATTCTAATATTTGGATGTAATATGTAAAATAAAGTTAATATTTTTATTAAAAAGTTATTGAGTATATGAAAATAAAATAATATTTTTTATATTAAAATTTATATTAAATAATTAAATATTATTATTTTTAAATTAGTAATATTTTATTTTATTAATGAAATAGAGCCTGAAGTTTCACGCCGCACTGACGTAGCTTAAAGGATGAAATGAAATGCATGACGCATTATGTGTATTTAATCTAATAAATATATTTATATTTTTCAAATGGGTCTTAAGTTATTATAAGGTTTTTAATTGGATCCTAATTAATGGATTTCATAAATTTAACCCAAATATTCAAGTACACATTGATGTACATAAACTTCATCTGATAACGAGTTAAATTCGAGTTAATTTGCTTTAAATCAAACTCAAAAATTTTGAGTTCGAGTCAAATTTAATTCGAGTTAACAAAAATCTAATCAGTTGAATCAATTTTTAAGTTGAATTCAGCTTAAATTTTAATCTTATTTTTTTATTTAAAATTCATTTTACATATGATATATAAAATCTTTATATATATAATAATACATACAAAATTCATTATGTTTAGAATCCCAGAGATTGATTCATTTAACTATTAGATTTTTAATGTTTAAAAGTAACAGTTATGTTCTTTTAATTTTTTTATGTGCATTTTTATTCATAGTGTGGCTAAAAACTCAGATGTACATTTATAGAACTTGATGATCACTTTATTTAATTTATAAATAATAAAAATATAATTATATATAAAAGTTAATTAGAAGAATTTAATTGCTATTTAATGTCAATATGATAGTGGCCCTAGAGATTATTTTAAAAAATCATAATTTGATGCATTATGGGAAGTAAAATTAAAAAAAAAAACTTAAAAAGGAACTTTACAAGGGAGCACGAGTCATATATAATTTTTTTTATTTTTTGTCCTCAAATATTATAATTTTTTCACTTAAATTTGATTATTTTACAAGAACTTTCAGTCTAATCCCTTCACTAAACTATCCATTATTCAAAAATAAAATAAAAAATTTATCCTATATATTGATGAAAAGTTTAAACTTAAGGTAATAAAATTAAAACTTCAAAATTTTCGATTATTAGAACTTTTTTAATTGCTTGCGTGAATTTTCTTAATTTTTCTGATTTTTTGCTGCTACATAAGATCTATTTGATAAAATTTTGATCAAAAAAATTGACTACATAATTTATAGGCAATATAAACAAATTAGAAGTCAAAATTAAGCATAGAATTATTTTTTTCAATAGAATTATTAGTATTTTAAACAAAAACATTAGAATGCCCACATTGAAATGCAAGCATTAATTAAAAAAAAAGACCTAATTCAAGAACTTTTAGAATTTTAGAGATCTATAAATAATTTTACATTGCACAAATCTCAAAATCTATTCTCTTTTTTTTATAGTTTACAATCTATACTCTTAGGCCCTGTTTGGCGCGAGGATCAAAACAGGACCAAAATAGGACCAAAATGGTACTAATTTAAAAAACAACAACAATAATAATAAATAAATATTTTAAATTATTTTACACAAATTCAAATATAAAAAAAATTATTTTACTTTATATACTCAAAATTTTAAAATAAAAATATCAACTTTATTTCACATTCTAGACAAAAATATTCAAATCGAATATTTTGATCTAAGATGTGAAATAAAATTTATATTTTTATTAAAAATTATTAAGTATGTGAATAAAATATTATTTTTTATATTAAAATTTATGTAGAATAATTAAAATAATTTATTTATTTATTTATTATTATTACTTTTAAAATTAATACTATTTTAGTCCTGTTTTGATTCTCGCACTAATCTGGGCCTTAATTATACTTTATGCATTATCAAAAAAAAAAACTATACTTATGCCGTAAAGGATTATACTGATAAAATAATTACAAAAAAGTTTATTTTAGTGAATATTTTATAAGCCCTTATGATTTTTTTTTTGAATAATAAAACTTTAAAAATTTGGACGCCAGGCTTTTAAAAATAGTAATTAAGATAAAATTTTGGAACATATATATGACAGCTGATTGATTAATTATAAAATTATTTCAGTGCCAGCCAACAAACAAATAAATAAATATTTGGACAAATTGCATTCAGGGCTTTTTGCCAAGGGTACATTTTAGATAGATACAACCTAGTCTAAATCCCAAAAAAAGAATGATTTAAAAAAAAAATTATATAAAATTTTTAAAAATATATATGAAGTAAAATAAAGTATATTAATTATATTAAAAAATATATTATATATATGAAACAAAATAATTATTTAATATTAAAATTTATATATAATAATATACAAAATATCATTTTATTTTTTAATAAAAAAATAAATTTTTAATTAAAAAAAATCATAACTAAAATTTTCTCCAACTAAATAACACTTTAAATTCTAATCTCTTGATGTGATTTACTAGACTTTGACATTTTAGCAAGAGAGAAAAATTGTACAAATAATGTTAAAAAATTGTATATGACAGGAATAAAAATAATTTATTATATTAAAAAAATTTACATATATCATAAAGTAAAATTAATTAGGACATTAACATTAATATAAGATATATGATAAAATTATTTTTTAATATTAAAATTATAACTATTTTTTTTTAGAAAATTGTGATGAACATAACGAATTATGACTAAAAAAATATAGTATTTTCAGTGAGTGCTAAGAATAATATTTTTTTGTTTAACCTGATTAAACTGTTTAAAATTAATAAATTAATTTTACACAAATATATCAAGTTACTTATAAAATTTAATATTAAAAATTAATTATATTTTACATCATACCCACAATTTAAAATAAAAAAATTAACTTTATTACATATCTTATACATATAGTAGCGTTACAGTTTAAAAAAATGTAAAGATTCATTGATGCACATTCTAATCTCGAGGATTAAATTTCAATAGGCTCAATTTTGATAAAAGTTAACGTAGAGTAATAACGAAATTAAAGTATTAGAGTCAATTGAGACAAACTCGAGCACTATAGAACAAGTTTGGAGTTTTGAAAAAGATTGTCAGCCCTTCACAGGAAATGATAAGAAGAATCAAATTTAAGCCTCGTTTGATACGAGATAATGTTTTTATCCAACACAAATTTCAACTATAAAAATTAATTTTATTTCACATTCAACACAAATACGAATATTAGAATTAAAAGTATTTCATATTTTATATATTTTTTAATATTAAAATAATTTTTTCTCTTATTAAATTGAAAAAATAAAATATTTTTTCCCGTCTCAAAAAAAAGTATCAAAATAAGCGAGAACTTAATGCATACAAGAAGACTGACTCATTTTAACTGAGTCATTCACAAATATTTAATGGGTAATAAGGAAGTAACAAGTAACCTCAGTGTTAATGAAATAAATATACATAAAAAGAATGAAATAAAAATTTATTACGGCAAATTACATCAAAGTCCCTGAATTTAACACTTAATAATATGTAGGTCCACGTTTTTAAAATTTAACATCGGGATCCCTGAGTTTTAATAAACTATCAAATAAGTTTTTTTATTTTTTTATTATTACATTTTTTAAATTAGCATTTTACCCCTGCCCCTCTCTCTCTCTCCTCCCGATCCCTCGCACGGCCGTCGGTGGGTCGTACGGATGCCGGCAGGTTGCGCAGCCGCCGGACCCGCCGACGACATCACAGCCCGAGCAGGTGCGCGGGATCGGGAGGAGAAAGAGGAGCATGGAGTAAAATGGTAATTCTAAAAAAATTTAATAATAAAAAAAAGACTCATTTGATTATTTATTAAAACTTAAGTATTTATTAAAACTTAAGGACCCCGATGTTATAATTTTAAAAACGTGAATCTATACATTATTAAGTGTTAAATTCAGAAACCTGAGTGTAATTTGCCCAAATTATTATAATTGGGAGACTGCCAAAATAAACCGATAAAAATGAGGACCAAATTGATTTGGCAAGATGTCACAAAAATATTCAAATAATTTAGAGATAAGAATATAAATTACATTAGACGTGATCAAGTGGTGAAAGGATTCACTGAGCTAAATATCTGAAACAAACATTCCCAAATTAATCTTCTCGCATCTCAATATATAGTTCACCTCAATCCAACTATTACGGGGATTGGTTCAGTTTTATGTACTAAAAATGAACACATGGTCGCTTCAATCATTCTTAAATCTTAAGCATATAGAAAAATGTACTTCATTTGAGCATATAGAAAATTTAGATTATTTACATGCTTATTATTAAATGACATGAATATATAAAATGTTATAAATAAATCTGTGAATGCATGTATGCCACTAGTTTTCATTTTTTGAAAAATTAGAGGTTTAAATTATAAAATAAAAGAATAAGGAGTTTCGTATATAATTGAGAAAAAAATTAAGGGTTCAAACCAACAGACATTATTTCATACATGCATGACATTTCTATAAAATAAGAGTAGAGAGATGCTACTTTTAGCTTATGAGATAGAGCTTATGAAATTAGCTTCTAAATTACCTGCTTTGCACAGGGATTGACTTCATCAGAAACAAAGCCAGACATCGTCACGATATTTCTGGGATACAAAAACAAAAAGTATGACACATAATGCAGAAACAACAAGATCAATTTTGGCTAAACGTATAGATATTTTGTGGCAGAAGCTCACATACAAGAAGTCCACCGTTGGACTCTAATATAGTCGACTTTTGATGCTTAGCCAAGGAGCAAGCTTGGGTAGTAATCTGCTTTAAAAAATAAATTAAACTTATGGTGAGTAAATGTTCAAATTAGAAAAAAATCACATATTTTCTGGCAAGCAATGAACCCTTCCACTCTTAGTGGGTAACGTATTTCTCTTTCGGGTAGTGAATTCCCCATCTCCTAATTATCTCAAGATCAATTTTGACGGTTCAGTACATTGTAGTGGGGTGACTGAAGCTGCATTCATTATTAGGGACTACACTGGAGAGTTCATCCAAGGTGGAGGTATTAGACTCCGGAAAGGATGAGTTGAAACCCCCTAATTGTTTCTGTAAGCCCAACATATTTACCTGGGGAACCAGTAAAGACTTCTGCCACAAAGAAAGGTTGTGATAAGAAACGCTCAATCTTTCGTGCTCTTGCTACAGTTAAACGATCTTCTTCGGATAATTCGTCCAACCCAAGGATAGCTATAATGTCCTGAAGTTCTTTGTAACGTTGTGAAGTTTGCTTAACTCTTTGCGCAATTTCATAATGTTCTTCGCCAACGATCCGAGGTTGTAACATAGTTGACGTTGAATCTAAGGGATCTACTGCTGGATAAATACCTTTAGCAGCTAATCCTCTTGATAATACAGTAGTAGCATCTAAATGTGCAAATGTCGTGGCAGGAGCAGGGTCCGTCAAATCATCTGCGGGTACATAAACTGCTTGGATCGATGTTATAGATCCTTCTTTGGTAGAAGTAATTCTTTCTTGCAAAGAACCCATTTCTGTACTAAGGGTAGGTTGATAACCCACTGCGGAAGGCATTCTACCCAATAAGGCAGATACTTCTGACCCTGCTTGAACGAAACGAAAGATATTGTCTATGAATAGAAGTACGTCTTGCTCATTAACAT
>KZ451885.1:5603114-5637863 GCA_002786265.1 Apostasia shenzhenica | reverse complement strand
GCTAGATTCGCCTCAATTGCTTGTCTCTTACCCTCAGCTCTACTCAAATTAGCTTCAGCTATTTCAAGAGTTTGTTGAGCTTCTTGTGGATCAATGTCAGTACTAATTTCTGCATCATTTCCTAAAATGGTGATCTCATTATTGCTTATTCTAGCGAAACCGCCCATAAGAGCCGCCGTTAACCATTGGTCATTTAGTCGTATTCTCAAAAGACCTATATCTACAGCCGTGGCAATGGGAGCATGGTTTGGTAATACGCCAATTTGTCCACTATTAGTAGATAAAATAATTTCTTTCACTTCGGAATCCCAAATAATTCGATTAGGAGTCAGTACACAAAGATTTAAGGTCATTTCTTTAATTTGCTCTCCTCTTCTAAGTTCATAGCTTTCGCGGTAGCTTCATCAATGTTACCCACCAAATAAAAGGCCTGTTCTGGAAGACCGTCTAATTCTCCGGAAAGGATGAGTTGAAACCCCCTAATTGTTTCTGTAAGCCCAACATATTTACCTGGGGAACCAGTAAAGACTTCTGCCACAAAGAAAGGTTGTGATAAGAAACGCTCAATCTTTCGTGCTCTTGCTACAGTTAAACGATCTTCTTCGGATAATTCGTCCAACCCAAGGATAGCTATAATGTCCTGAAGTTCTTTGTAACGTTGTGAAGTTTGCTTAACTCTTTGCGCAATTTCATAATGTTCTTCGCCAACGATCCGAGGTTGTAACAAGTTGACGTTGAATCTAAGGGATCTACTGCTGGATAAATACCTTTAGCAGCTAATCCTCTTGATAATACAGTAGTAGCATCTAAATGTGCAAATGTCGTGGCAGGAGCAGGGTCCGTCAAATCATCTGCGGGTACATAAACTGCTTGGATCGATGTTATAGATCCCCATGGCGGAAAAATGGGTTGCATTGGAAGGATAGAAGACTTTGATTTCAATGGCTCGACATCCTCAGGGATTATGGTTAAAGGGTGATTCTATAGAGGTTATTTATTTATTTCAGCAATGCATGATTAGAAGTGGTTCAACCAGGATTCAGGATCTACAAGCTTTGCACGAAGTGCCTCAACAACCAAATGTTCCTTCGATCGATTATGATATGCCAGAACATCAAGAGTATATGCGCTTGATAGAAATATAGAGAATCATACGACAACATAAACCAATAAGGATTCAGCAGCGACCCTCACAAGAAGAATAAAAAACCACACATCAACGAGCAAGACTTGATAATGCTTTGATTGAGAATATCATTAACATGTTAATTTTTTTTTAAGTCACAGTGGAATATCACTATATGATGACCTGCACAATACTTCATTTATGAAAACACCACCTATGATGAGCCTTTTACTGATTGCCAGGTTAAAATTAAACCAGGTTAATTTTAAACCGGTAAACAAATGGGGCTGAACTGTTCCAAATAAAATCATAGAGACAGAATGATTAATTCACAATGACTAGTCCTAATACAAAATTAACACGAAATTTTTTTGTAACTTAAGAAACTACCGAATAGCAAAAACAAAAAAAATGTTAGCAAATCAAAGGGGAAGTAAAACAAATTGAAGTGCAGTTAAGTATCAGAGGATTGTTAACATAGGAATAGAAGGATATAAGCAATTTGTAGTTGACAATATATCAACATAATAGCACAATTTGTATCAAATCAAATGAATAGACCCTGAGAATTTGTTGCTTTATTATCAAGAAACATTGGGGATACGTAGAATTTGTATTATAGAAAACTCACTGATTCAAACAAATTCATCCACAACAATGCCCAATTAGAATATTTTCGACATCAAAATCCAACTTCTCTGATGGATCAATCTGAAAAAGGGAAATGAAAAAAATAAATAAAATCCAGCAATTAAGCCCTACAAAGAATAAAATACATGAGGTTGATTGATATTCTTACAGATAACACTATTGCAGTATTTCTTCATGAGAAAAGACTATTAATAAATTGCCTACATGGATAGCAAATTATAATCCATACGGAATGATAGTCAAATAAAAAAAGAAGATTTTTAAGAACAATTAAACTGCAAATTAAAAATATAAATAATATAACAATTAGGTCATACGCCACGGAAAAATATAAGTTGGTCTGTTTTGCCATGGCATGTTACTTTAAAGTAGATACTTCTCTTGCCAACAAGCCAAGTACTACATTCAGCATCATCTTTAGACAGCATGGGAATCCTTGCCCTAGATCGAGCAGCAGATTGCACAAATTCTGGCACTTTTACCCTCTGATCTGCAGACCCACTAAGCAGACTAATCCGTTGTTCTTGAAGACCAGATTGCTAGTGTGATTCTTGCTGTTTCTTTTGCATTTGCTGTTGATGTAAAATGTTAAGAAGAGGACTTCTGTTTTTTTAAATTTTGTGTGATGTTGGCTGCAAGATTGATTGTATTGTCAGAGCCACATAAGAAAAAGTGATGTTTTCTTTCCATAGGATCACAGCAATGACTACTGATTAAGTTGAGGACTTCGTGATGTAGCAGCAGGTCTGGAGGTATTCAGAGAAGAGATTCCTACCAAAACTATGACTCGCATCTACTAAAGGAAGTAAAAACGTAAATGTTCAAGAGAGTAAAATGCAGTAAACACTACACGAAAGCTAACAAAAAGAGGTAGAATAACGATTTCTTTTTATCCTGTTATGATTAAAGAAGTGAAGTTTTGTAGGATATCAAATAAATATCAAAAACAATTAGTGGAAGGTGTTTTTAGGATGGATCTGGGGTTTTTCAGGGAAAGTAGCGAAGGCTATGGTCAAACCAAGCCTAAAAATGCTCAAAGTTCAAAAGAAACATCAGAAAGTTCATTGCATTAATACCTAACGTAATCATATAACTAAAAACCTCCACCTAATGCCTCACTGTACATCAGTGTCAATGCTACAGTGCTAATCCTACGGGATCCACCATATCATAGCTAGTTTGGTTCTTGGTGTTATAGATAACCAATTACAGGAAATAGGAAAATTTGGAATCTTAAAAGAAAGATTCGACATCTTACAAGGCAACTAAATATTTGGAAAGCCAACCAAGTGATCTTAAATATGATTGGCCAAGTCTCATCCAGTGTAACAAAGAATAAAATTTGTCTGCATTGACAATCCAGAGCTAATATAAATTGTCTGGCCTGACAATATTATTTACTTTTCTTTCAAATATTGCCTAACCTAAAAGTTATCATCAACATAATATACAGAAAAAAGTTATTTGACAATACATATTTCACACTTACCCATTGTGTGGGTAAAAATTCCAAACTACGATTACAAGATAAAGAAAAAGAATTAGAAACATGTCTCTTAGGGATAAATAGTGGTTTGAGTTAAGGAAAAGAATCTCAGCCGAGAGTCCCTCTGAACGAGGCTAGGAGCGGAGAGAAGAGCTGCCTGTAATTAGAGGGAAGCTTTGTTGGGGAGAGCTAGCCGAATAATTGAGAATTGTTGGAGTTGAAGAGCCTTGGAATAGGTGAACAACACTAGCCAATAGCTTCCTTCGGGTTGATTGCCAAAGTTCAGTTGTTGGATTGTTTGGTGGACGACCTCTTCTTATCATAAATGTGAATATTTATAATGGGAATAGGTGGGAGTAGGAGACTCCTCATTAATGCCCAAACGGTTAAGTGGTATGGGCAGGGTCGAGTAAGAGGCTCCTCATTAATGCCCAAATGGCTAAGTGGCGTCAGTGGCGAAGTCAAGACCTCAAACTAGGGGGATCAAATAAAATATTTATAATAATATTATAATAATTTAAAATTATTTAAATTATAAAAAAAGTTAAAATTCTTAGTATATTTCATTTAAAATAAAAGATTTTGATTTAAGAGTTTTATTTCATGCCTCAAATAACTAAACAATAAAATAGCTACTCATAAATTAAAATTTTAATACACTAGATTATTCAATAAATTAAGTGTTAATCCATTAAATAATTTAGTGAATTAAAAATCTAAATTATGATCAGTTAATTGATTATTTATTAAAGGTATATAATAATTTTCTAATTTAAATATAAGATACGTAAATAATTTTTTTAAATTGAATGAGTTTTCACTAACATAAAGCCTATTTATATAATTTATATATTGAATATTTTATGAAAAATTGAAATTATAAGTTATATAAATAATTTGTTAATTTAATTTTTTTTTAACTTATTATCATGATTTATGATATGATATTTATTACATGAAATTCGGAACTGAAATTAAAAAAAAAAACTTAGGTGTTGCAGTTTAAAAAAAAAATTAGGGGGTGCAATTGCACCCCCTGATTCTCATGTGGCTCCGCCACTGAGTGGCGTGAGCAAGCCCTGCCTACGCCACTTGTCAGGTTAGGCATTGATTACAAGTGCCTCCCCTTGTCCCTGTTGAACGATATAGAGAGAGAGAGAGGGAGAATAATGTTGAAGGAGAAAAATAATTCCTTGCATTGTTCAATTGTTAAGGTTTCCCTTTTATAATGAGGAGTCCATATTACAAGATGGTATGTAATTGAATCTCTTTAATAGAGAATCGTTTTACATGGCAATGTGTAAATCAAATCATAATTACAAAATATATGCTAGAAATGATGGTTCTTAAAAGGAAATATATTTGGTGTATTGTAGGCAGGTGATAATACAGAAATCCGACATTTACGTAATTCTTTTATTAGTCCCTAGGCTGGGTGTCATGCAATAGCGGGAGGGCTATGACATGATAAGAGCTACTGGTTAGTAAGTTGTTTGTCTGACATTATTTGACTCGTCTCGAGCTACTGGCTATGGAGCATAATTCAATTAATTGCTCCGAACTCATTCGATAATAGAATTGAGTGACCTATAAGTGGATTAGCCTAAATCTGTCATGTGTTAGGATTGATTGACACGGCTGAATTTTTCCCTCAACACCCATTAACTAAAAGAAACAAGAATCACCCAGCTTGATGTAGTAGGTGTAGTGGGGACAAAGGATCGTGATCACGCAAGGGTGAGCTAACTCCAAAACCAATCCTTGGTTTGGACTGTAGGAGCTGCAACTCACTTGCATGAAGTCCAAACTGCTGGTCATCATTAGCCAACCATGTAATGGTGAATTCGATCCCAAGCCTTGTGATTACCTCCAATCTATGGTCATACATGTGGTGGTCATCTCAATTGCTTGGAGGGGATGCCAAAGGGAGGGGCCGGAGGGCTAGTGATAGGAGATGCTTATGCCTGTCGGGTATTGTCGTTTGTCATACTTTTGGTCACAGGCAAAAAAACAAGTTACATCTATGCTAAGCCTTGTTACAAAAGTCTTCTTTTATTTCTTAAAGGTGCAGTAACACCACGCTCATGAACTTATTATCTTAGGTTGTAACATGCTGATAGAATCCCTTTGACTTTGACATATATATGTCAACTATACTTTCATGAGAAACTTGGTGCATAACAATATTGTGCTCTGCCTGGAATTCAATCATGAAGTTGAAGGTCTAGATTCCTTTGATGGTATTCCTTAATGCATACATCAAGGTAACATCCATATCTAGGACAATTTTATTTGGTACTGGCGTATGCTGCTCATTTTTGGATAAAACTTCTATGTACAGTAAACTTTGGTTTAAGATGTTCATCACAAATAGAAAATATGAAGATGGAGTACCTAGAAAAACTTAAAGGTACAAACAAACAACTTACTTCTTTTAATCAAACAAAAGCAACAACAGTTGACATGTTCAAGGTATCATTCATTTCGAAGGTGCACACAACGAAAACCATCCACATCAAACTTAAAGCCGTAGAACTAAAACACAGTCTTATACTGCAACAACGCAGAATCAGGAGCAGAGATTACTTCAATGAATAATGGCATATGTCTTGAGCTATCCGAGGCCTAATGTAACACAAACAGCAACATGAAACTGTTTTATAGTTTCCAACTTTTCCTTGAAATTCGACCATAGCCTATAAGTTTCCAATTTTTCCGATGAATCCAAAAACATAATGTATAGCAAAATAAATAACACTTATAATTTAATTGACTTGGAGATTTGCGCTGAAAATTGAAGAAAACAAAGCAGCTATTCAGAAAATCAGTATATAAGAATTATTACGTAACACGCCAACTATCCGACATCAAGAAAGAGCAGTAAATCTTCGGGGGAGAAAAAGAATCAATCAGTAAGAAAATACCTTGAAACAACAAATATCAGAAGTTCTTCAGCACATTATTGGCAGGATTCCGTCCACAGCCAACCACCGAGCTACGAACAACTGAACCTAAGCCCTTCGCAAAGGAATTCACCGAGCGGATTTCGGAAAAGGGATCGGGCGGCAGCGGACGCCTTGAACGATGCTGTGTCGCCCCTCGTCGCAGGTAATGAAAATGATCGGTTGGCCACGCCGCCGTATCAAGACTCCGAGATCAGGAGTTCGCCGCTCGATTCGGTTTCGGGATGCCGATGAGGGGACGCGAGCAAATCGTTAAAACTTAATTTTATTAAAGTTTTTTTTTAATATTAAAATTTAGTGACGTTGGCTCTCCAGATATTTAATTTGACGTAATTTTATTGTACAGAAATAGACTTATAATTCTTTAAATCTCTAAAAAAAACATTTATCCTCAAGCCAAGCTAACCGCCTCCTATTTCGCGCATGGACCAAAATAATATTAATTTAAAAATTAACAATAATAATAATAATAAATAAATTATTTTATATAAATTTTAATATAAAAAATAATATTTTACTTCACATACTCAATAATTTTTAATAAAAATATAAACTTTATTTTACATCTTAGATCAAATTACTCGATTTGAATATTTTGGTCTAGAATGTGAAATAAAATTGACATTTTTATTTTAATTTATTGAGTATGTAAAGTAAAATAATATTTTTTATATTTAAATTTGTGTACAATGATTTAAAAAATTTATTTATTATTATTATTATTATTGTTTTTTAAATTAGTACTATTTTGGTCCTGTTTTGGTCCCAGCACCAAACAGGGTATTTAGTGGTGAAATTACAATATAGTCTTCTAATTTTTCCACTAATAAGTACTAAATCATTCATTTTGGGTCTTTTTATTTAAATTTAATACAATTCAAACCTTCTAATAAATCTTTCTATTAAGTTTATATTTATTCTTAAATATATTCTTAAATTTTTTGAATATATTTCCAATAAATCCAAGGGCCTAAATAAGTTTAAATATATATGAAGTAGAATTTATTATAATTAAATTCTTATATAATTTTCAAATAAATTTTTTACTAATATAAAAATGACATATTATTTATTAATAATATATATAACTAAAATAATTGTATACACATCTAATATAATCAAAAGTATCAATTATCTATACAACACGATAAATTCTATTAAACAGTTTATGCTTTTGATAATTGATTTTAATAATAATTTATCAAATAAAAAAATAGTTTTATAACATCTCAAATATTTAGTTGGTACATAATATACTTTAATAAATTAATAGTCATTTTTATATTAGTAAAAAAATATTTGAAAAATATATAAGAATTTAATTATAGAGACTCTCCAGCATATCAGATATGGAGACTCTCCAGACAAAAAATCAAAGGACAACCAATTCTAAAAGAATTTTTTGAAATTTATGATGAACAATTTATTTTTGACAATAATTTATATGCTAGAGAGTCTCCATATCTGATATGCTATGCTGGAGAGTCTCCATAATTAAATTCTTATATAATTTTCAAATAATTTTTTTTACTAATATAAAAATGACTATTAATTTATTAAAGTATATTATGTACCAACTAAATTTTTGAGATGTTATAAAATTTATTTTTTATTTGATAAATTATTGTTAAAATCAATTATCAAAAGCATAAACTGTTTAATAGAATTTATCGTGTTGGATAGATAATTGATACTTTTGATTATATTAGATGTATATACAATTATTTTAGTTATATATATTATTAATAAATAATATGTATTTTGTGTAATATATGATTTTATGATTAATTTGATTGTAAATTTAATTACTTATATGTATAGTTTTTTAAATATAATAATTACATGTATATTTTTTACGAGTTTTTTAAATATATCTAAAATAATTAATAATTATATATAATAATTACAATTATAATCATTTCAATTATACGTTTATATATAGGAAAAGTTATGCATCCCACTCCTAGCTTCGAAGATTTCAAGATTTTTGAATATTTATTAATGTATTTATTTTTTTATTTAATGTGTTTATTTGTAAAAAGATAATAAAATTAAAATTAAAATTAAATAAAAATATTTTAATTGAGAATGATTAGTGATGTGAAATTAAATTATATATTATATTAAATATGTGAGAAAAAGGTTATAAATTAGATATTATCTTAACATATATATTATAATATGATATGAACTAAATAAAAATAAAAATGTTAATTTTATCTAATTAGGCTCAGTTTGATTTGGATATCACAATTTATACTTATAAAAAATAAATATTAACTCTTATGTTAAAAGACTACAACTAATTAACCATATAATATTTAATAATTAATAATTAATCTGATTCGAGTTAATTCTAATTTATTTAAATAATAGAACTGAGAATCAACTCGAACCAACTGGTTTTAATAAATTTGGAATTGGACCCAAACCGAACTGAACCGAATTAGAATCAAATTGACTTCACATAGAAATTCTAATTAAATTCAAAATTTGAGGAAGTTACAAAGCATTTCTTTAAACTCTAAACCCTAATAAATTTTTAATCCTAAACTTTAAACTCAAATCAACAGCACTTCTTGTTGACTTTAAGATTTTTGATTTTAGAGTATAGAATTTAAAGTCAAAAAAATGCTTCGTAGCCTTATATTATTATTTTTTGTATGTAATGTTATTATTATTTAGACGATACATAAAAACTTTACTTAGCTTAAAATTTTTGAGATATTTATTGGAGTTGTGTAAAATGAAAATTTTTTTGCCAGCAGCAAGTGATCCACGACACTAGTTTGTTTGCTAATTGCAGCTCGCTGTGCAAGCATTGTGACATCCTGAAATTATATTTGAAGTTAAAAGAAAATTGAATTATAGTTTGATTTGAAGCTTAAAAGTTGAAACTATTTTGAACCTAAAAAAAATATTTTTGGATTTGAAAATAATAATTTTAGATCTATTTATAAACGATTGGAAACATGGAGATCAAAATGTAATTGTTCCGCGTGTCGCTGCGCCAGGAGAGAGAAAGGGAATTTCCTCTCTCTCTCTCTCTCCCGCTCGGTGCCGCGCCCGCGCCCTCCGTTCCGCCGTTCCGCCGAGAGCAGCAGCAGCGCTGCACTGCCGCAAGCTCCAGCAGCAGGTGGAAGAGGAGGAGGAGGAGAAGAAGAAGAAGAAGAAGAAGAAGAAGAAGAAGAAGAAGGAGAGGAAAAGGGAAGAGGAGAAGAGGGAAGCTAGTGGGGATTTCTGAGCGTTTAAAGGTAGGTAATCTTATCCCTAAAATTAATATTGATATATTATTGCTTGTGAGATTGAATGAATGTTGTGAGAATTTAAGAATTATGTTTATACGTGATGTTTTCTGTTTGTTAGTATTCTGTATATTGTGTAAGGAAATTAACGGATGGATTTCAAGTCCTACTGTTTATTGGTGTTTGATCCATTAGATGGATTTATGTTTATTTATGGAGAAATAAAGGAAATTATTAAGGTTGATCCTATTATATATGAGATATGTGAAAAAATGAATGGAATTGAATTATATTTGTTATGCCATGTTTGTTGTATGTTGTTAATTGAGTAAGTGAATGGATGACATATGCTTGTCTGTGAGGTGATGTGGTACTAGTAGGTTTTTGTATACCAAGAACCGATGAGGGCGGAGAATTTCCTATATAGTTGTTATTTCGATGAGGGCGGGGAGTGAACGCCGGGTGATGTCCTACAAAAAAAGAATCATTGATACAAGGTGCGGCTCCTGTCAAGGCTTCTAGAATAACAAGCTATAGGAACTCTTATCAGGCTTCTAGGTAAAAGAGTATGAAAATAATAGAGCCACATCATTATACAGAATATTATTATATTGTGATGAAATTTAGTGTGTGCAATGATAAATGATGATAATTAATATGTATTTATGATATGGTATGTAATGTTATTGCATTCATGATTTAAAGGCGATAATGAGTAAAGACAGGTTTCTCACAAGCGATCACACATGCCAGCTCGAGCTTGATATTGACGCGACAGCGTCCAAGTCCAAGGCTTTTTTGGGGCTGATGGGGTGATGATTTCATAAAAATGACTAATGAGAGTCATTAAAATGATTATGACATTTGAGGTGATTGGTTGAGAAACCTGGTGATTGGTTGATATTAAAGGATAATATTTTTAAGACTATCTTGCATATTGATATTAAAGGATAATGAGTAAAGATGATTATGCTATTGATATTAAAGGATAATATTTTTAAAACTATCTTGCATATTGAATTATTGTTGTGGAGATTGATTTTATTTCTGGTTTGATTCTAATACATGAGTTGTATTCAAGCATGATTATGGTATTGGATTGATTATTGTTATTTTGGATACTATTTTATCTACTGGGTCTGTATTAACAGTCTCCTGCCATGTTTTGGTGGCAGATGTGGCACTAGAAGGATCACGGGACAAGGGAAAAGAAGTTGAAGGTATTTCTAAATTGTGATATATAAGAATTTGAGTTGAGATAATACAAAAATGGAAAGAATATATTTTACTTTCTGACGTCCGTGAAACCGGGATGTCACAAGCATGGTAGTCCTTGTATTTCACGGTAATCAAACAAAGCGGCAGCATTCGTCTGGCCATATTGGACAGTCTGGTCAAGCCACAGTGTGGGTTTGATCGGACTCTCTGGTGTCACCGGATCGTCCGGTCCGACTACGGTATTGGCGTGACCTGACGGTTCGATCG
Source organism: Apostasia shenzhenica (assembly GCA_002786265.1). Classification (NCBI taxonomy): domain Eukaryota; kingdom Viridiplantae; phylum Streptophyta; class Magnoliopsida; order Asparagales; family Orchidaceae; genus Apostasia; species Apostasia shenzhenica. Next base: position 5,626,907 of record KZ451885.1, on the reverse strand, counting down.
TCTGCTCCATTTAGTTGAAGTGCAGATGCTACTGCGCACACACAGCGAGCCGTGATTGATGAGCGAACTATTGATGTGGATTGTTTGCCGCACTCAATGAATTTTTAGGGTAGAACGACTCTTTCCATGATAATAAAGACGCGAAATGCTGACCTCGGCTTCGACTAGATCACAATTCCATTTCTACCCCTCCAAAGACGACCACCAACTTATGGTGGACGACTTTCCAATCCGACGGCGGGAAGAGAGCCATGACGATCCAATGGCGAAATCACGTTCGCAGAGTCCAATATCCAAAGGGCAGGACCGTAATTTCGTGGAAACGATCGGGCTCTATTTATAAGGACAGAGGAGCAATGAATCGGGAACAGAACGAAGCTGTGTTCATTGAACGGCCGTCGCGACTCGCGCTTTCGGCGAGACGCGGTAATCTCGCCGTCTCGTCTTCTCCTGCGCGATTGCTCCAGCGTCCTCCGTTTTCCTTCTCCTCTGTTCTTCATCTTCTCTCCGATCTGAGGGTGGAGAGGAGGCGAGAAGAACGGAGAATCGTGAATCGATTTCCGTTTGCTAGGTTCCCCGGAGCCTTTTGAGGTAACCGCTTGCCCTTTTTGTCTGAATTTTTCTTCGATTTGCTGTGGTTTTGTTCGATCTGGAGGATTACTAAATACTGAGGTTGGACCAAGGGATATTTGTGTTTGAGATTGTTTATACAGAGGAACAGAGAATCATAAATCGATTTCCGTTCGCTAGATTTCACGGAGCTTTTGGATGTGATCACTTGCCCTTTTTGTCTGAAGTTTTTCTTCGATTTGTTGTGGTTTCGTTTGATCTGGAGGAGTATTGAGGCCAATCATGAAATGTTTGTGTCTGACTTTGTTTATGTACATCGATCCTTTTTTTTTTGCTTCGAAATCGTCTGATCTGGAAGGATTTGTAACTTCTGTTGTGGTATGGCAATCGACTCTTCTGGCTTACATCGTTTGGTATGGAAATTTAAATCGGCGGATTGTGCTATTTAGCTTGCGTCTTTTTGATTGATTTCATTTAATTCTTTCTCCGTTTAGTAATTCTGGAATCGGTGCTCCTTTTTTAACAACGAAGCAGGTGAGATGAGATTTTTATGGCCTTACTTCTCGTTACTTCGACCTGAAGAATGAGTAGCCGTGTTATCTTCTAAGTTATTACAGATCGCGCGTTTTTTCATATTTATTGGCTTGATTAACAAAGGAAACTCAAATATCCTGTAGATCGCAAGTTACGATCTCGGAGTTGGGGACAATCGAAGAGAAGAACTATGGCTGAGGAGCAGCGCTGTCAGGAGGGACACCGGCTTTGCGCCAACAACTGCGGTTTCTTCGGTTCGCCGGCGACTATGGACCTCTGCTCCAAGTGCTACCGCGACCTCCGCCTGAAGGAGGAGCAAGCCTCCTCCGCCAAGATAGCCGTCGAGAAATCCCTCTCCTCGCCCTCCCATCCCGCCGTGGCAGCCGATCCTCCTCTTCCCCCCTCTTCTCTTCCCGCTGCCTTGCCATCCCCAGCAGAGGATACCCCAGCGCAGCCGCCGCCTGCGCCCGGGCGATGCACGCAGTGCCGGAAGAAGGTGGGCCTGACCGGGTTCCGCTGTCGTTGCGGGCTGACGTTCTGCGGGACGCACCGCTACCCGGAGCAGCACGGCTGTTCGTTCGACTTCAAGACCGCCGGCCGAGAGGCCATCGCCCGGGCCAATCCGGTCGTTAAGGCTGCCAAACTGGGTAAGATCTGAAATCAATTCCTGCTTCTTCGATGATTTCGTGAACCTACGTCCTCAATCTTGAAAACCGCCAGAATTCGATTCTCGCTTTCTGCTTTGTGGTGTCCGGCCTTCCCCTCGACAGATTCGATCGTGATGATCATGTGGGTAGTAGATGATCGAACTTAGCATCAGCTCCAGATTAATAACGTGTCAATTTGCTGCCTTTTTAAATTTTCGTCCTTCGTTGTATAAAAAATCGTACTCTGTATTTTATCTTCATGATTAAAAAAAAGGGTGGGTATGAATATGATTTATTACTAGCAATTCTGTTTCGAACGAGTTTTGTTCTACGTTTTATTTACCAAGTCAAATAAAATCTATTTATAATAGATAATTTCCTTTTTTATATATAAAAATTTTCTATTTATCTATATAAGAAAGAAAGTTTCTATGCTGATCTTATTAGATTACTGGAATATTTCCAGCCTGTTTAATCTACAGTTTTTTTTACATATGGGATAAATTAGATTCTGGCCCTTGAGGATAGAAGACCATTTGAAAATTAATGTAATTTTTAAAAAATATTCATATGATCTTTTGAGCATATAATAGTATTTCAGTTTTATTTTTTCTTTTAAATTTTCATCATTTTCATTGATTTTTTTATTAAAAGTGTGAATTCAGTTATTTTTTATTATCTTAAAGCATTTATATATTTTAAAACATTATTATTTTTCTTTATTTTAATTATTTTTAAAAAATTTAATAAAACTATAAAATTTAATTTTTCATATTTCTCTCTATTTTTAATAAAATATTAATATTAATAAATAAAAATAATTTTATAATATAGTAATAAAAAATTAATAATTAGATTGTAATTGAGATAAAATTATAATTTTTTTATAATTTTAGAAATTTAAATTAAATTTTTTAAAAAATTAAGATTAGTTTACGATAGTTATTCGACATCAAGAGCTGGATGTAACTTATTCTTACATATATTTCTTTAAATTAAATTATTTTACATATTTTATATTTAAATTTTTAATATTATATATTTATCATTAAAATTATATGTTCAAATGTTCAATAGATATCATAAAATTGTAATATATATAATAAAAAGTAAAAATTTTATAAGATTTAACTGATAAATATTTGAGTGTTAAAAATATTTAAAATAATTAAATTTTAATGATAAATATATAATTCTCACTCTTTTTATTTATTTTAGATATTATAATTTTTGCTAGTTAAGTTAAAAATTACATTGGTATAGTTTAAATTTACAACTCTTTATTTCAGAGAAATTATTGAGTTTTCTTCAAATAATTTTCAGTTATTCACTCATTTAACGGAGTTTGCAATATATTTTGTAATGAATATCATTTATTTATTTTTAATTATTAAGAATATTTTTTGTGTTTAATATAATTTTTTTATAAATATATTATATAAAATAATATTTATACTAAATAAAAAATATCTATATAAAATAAAAAAAATTCTAAGCATAAAATGCTGTAAGTGAAAAAATAAATAATTTTGTTTACTGTGCTTTGTACGCTACGAAGTCTGCATGTCTGTGTAGGGCTAATAATAAGCTAGTGGGTGGGTGAAGTAAACAGTTGAGTTCTTAATAATAAATCCTCCAACTTATGCTCTATTTAGTAATAAAAAAAATATTAGTTAAAATTTTTAATATTTTTTAAAAAATATGTATGATATGAAATAAAATAAGTTAGTTATATTAAAAATTATGTAGAATATGAAATAAAATTGATTGATTTATTGAAAATTGTGTTGAATAACTTGAATGTGAAATAAAGCGATTATTTAATGTTAAAATTAATGTGAGATGAGATATAGAATAATTTTTTATATTTTTTTAAAATAAATTTAAGATTTTGGCCAGTTTTAGTCATGATTTCTAACCCATAAATTTAAGAGAATTCTTACATATTATATTAGTAGATTATAGTTTATAATGCTCAGTTTATATTTCACAATATATACATATATATATTACAAATACTGATTTTTATATTAAAATATTTAATTAATTCATAAAAATATAATATTCTTCTCTTATTTTATTTCTAATAAATTTAACATTATTTTAAATTTGATTATGAAAATTACTTAAAAATAACTACTTTTATTGTAAATGAATTAAATCTGAAAACCCGAGTTCCGAACCAGTTCGATTTCTGACTCGAGAGGATATGGATCGACCATGACCCGATCCGATGTATAACCCGATCCGACATATATGAATTTGGATCAGGGTCGGAGTCAATCCCGACCCGAATCCGATCCATTGACAGGCCTAATATATATATATATACATATATACATACATATATATATATACATACATATATATATATACATACATACATATATATATATACATACATACATATATATATATATACATACATGTATATATATATATATATACATGTATATATATATATGTATATATATATATACATGTATATATATATATGTATATTATATACATGTATATATATATGTTTTTTTTTGTTGTTGAAACGGATTACGATTGAGGAAATTTGAATTAAGAAAACGATTGCAGTCCTTTTTCTATCAGTATTAAAAAAAAAGAGCTCTAAATAAGTTTTGATTCCTCATCTTCAATTTTTTTTTCTCTTTTTTTTTATATTTTCACTTGTTTTATAAAAACATAACCAATTCGCTAACAAACTATATATGTTGTCCTTTGTCCTTATCAAGATTTTAAAACTCAATAGACGATAATTTCAGCTAAATTTTAATTGAAATTATCAAAACTCGATTGACACTCAAGACTCATTTTTTTCCAAAATAATATCCAATAATTATCATTAATAAATTTAATTTAATTTTATAAAATTTAAATAATTTATATAAAAATCAAAACTATCGATGCTGAGATTATCAAAACTTTCGAAATTGCTAAAATCGATATTTTCAAATTAAGTTTTAAAATCTTGGTCCTTGCCCCCACACTCACAAGCACCATGTATTTTTCTTAATTCCTAATTTTATTTATTTATTTTATTTTCATTCATTAAAAGTTTATCCACCAAAAAACACTTTTTCATTATGCACTCCGATCTCAATAATGAAACTGTAAAGCTGATCACGCCTCCTACTACGTAAAACCAACAACCGCATTTAAAAAAATTATGTAATTAAAATTAAATTAATTTACATATTTAATTAATAATAGCTAAATTTCTCTAATTAAATTCATGTGCTACCAGATCCTTTAAATTTTCAATTTAACTAAATTAGTTCTCCAATTTAAAATAAAATACAAATAAATTCTTTAACATTAATTAATAAATTCAAAGGAAAATATTTTCTCCAATTATTAAACTAATTCTTAACATTATTTTCATCTAAAATTTTAATCTAATTTTTAAATTAATCATATTAATTAATTACTATATAAAAATATCCATATTATGTCAAAATAATCAATTAAATTATTTTTACAATTCGATGGACTAATTATACATAAATTCATACCAGGAGTTATTTGCTATTTACTAAATTTTTAATATTAGATATTGAAAACTAAAATTATAATTTTATGATATAAATTATACATGAAAAAAAGTTTTTATATAATTTAACAGCCAATATATAGTATTAAAAAATAAAATAACTAAATATTAATGATATCTATGTAATTATCTGATACTAATTTATCATTTTTAAATCTAGAAAACAAAACACATAATCCCTGCTCCGCTGCTTAAAACTGCAGATCATGCTTAGTTTATCTATAATTATATTTTGATCTATTTTTTAAAATTTTTAAGTTCAATTTTTAAAATTTAAAATTACGACATAATAGTGAAGTAAAATAGAGACCCGTAGGTTCCTACAATTTTGAAAAATAGGACCTAAATAAAGAATTTCAAAATACATAAATTAAAACATAATTATGGATAAAGTGTAAGAACTTATTAGTAATTTACCTATACCTTCCAATTAGACTGTCAACGGATTAGGTTCGGGTCGGATTGACTCCGACCCGGATCCATATATGTCAGATCGGGTCATGGTCGATCCATATCCTCTCGGTTCGAAACTCAGGTTTTAGAATTTAATCCATTTACAATAAAAATAAGAGATTTTTACCCGTATGACACAAAAAACTTCAATATTTACTTATTAGACACCCTAAAGTTAAATATTACATGACACACACTTATTTATTTTAATTTTACAACCAACACACCCTAGTTAAAAAATCCTTACATTTTATTTAAGTAAACCATACTTAAGTTATGTTTTAACTTAAATAAAATTCATAGGAATAAAATCTAACTCTCAGTGCACCTTAACTTAAATCTTACATGTTAAAAATTATTTAAATCTATTATTTATGTAGAATATTTTAAATCTAATCGTTAGATGCTCATCTTAACGATTAGATTTAATTTAAGATACAAAAGGGGTTAGATTTTATTCCTTATTTAAGTTAAAACATAACTTAAGTATGGTTTACTGTTGACGTAGGATGTGGGGATCCCAGGAAACACCAAAAAGAAAGGGAGTCCCGGGAGACGGCGACGCGCAAAGGAGGTGAGCCTATTAATGGAGGCTCAGGGAGAAGATTAGTCCAAAGCAACCAGAAAAGCACACAGAAATTTAAGGTGGTTCAGGGAGGAAATCCCCTACGTCCACCGGTCGATCAGCGAAGGAGTTTCACTAATTGGAAGGAGGTGGCCATGAAGGCTAATACAAAAAGCTTACAAGAGGAAAGGAGAGAAAGCAGGAGAAAATGAGAGCTTTTATTCTCAAGCTCCTATTTTACAAGAGATGATAAGGGAGTTCTGCTCCTCTTCCGGTCAGTCCTCCTCCTTCATTAGTCTTGGAGAAGGCCGGTAGTGGTGGATGAAGCCAGTGACCCCTTTTTCATCTCCTTTTTCATGAAGTTTGCTCCTTGGTATTTGTAGGCAAGGGATGGTGCAGCTTTATCCTTGTTTTCTGAAAGGAAAGGACAAACAAATCTTGGACTCATGCTGCTTTGAATGGGTGAAGAGATTGTCTTCTTGGTCTTCGTGCCTTATGGGAACTTACAACAGTTGGAGCATGAGGCCCTTGGTTTGCGTGTCCGAAAGAAGCATGCTGCATTAAAAGCGGTGCGGCCAGAGTACGCTGACAATGATAGGTATAGCTGAGAAACGTCTTGCTTGATGTAGCTGAGAGAACTGGAAATATCAATCATGCAGGAGGTTTGGGAGGCTCGAAACCTCACCCACGAGGTTAGAGGTTAGAGGTCCCAAACATCACCCACGAGGTTAGAGATTAGAGGGCCCAAACCTCACCCACGAGGTTAGAGGTTAGAGGTTAGAGGTCCCAAACCTCACCCACGAGGTTAGAGGTTAGAGGTTAGAGGTCCCAAACCTCACCCACGAGATTAGAGGTTAGAGGTTAGAGGTCCCAAACCTCACCCACGAGGTTAGAGGGCCCAAACATCACCCACGAGGTTAGAGGTTAGAGGTCCCAAACCTCTCCCACGAGGTTAACAGCTTCAAAGGTTGAAGCATGATGTTTTAAGATGGAGCGCCACGTGTATGGCTGTGATGCAGCGCTGGAGCCACATGTCAACATACTTAAATAAAATGTAAGAATTTTATAACTAGGATGTGTTGATTGTAAAATTAAAATAAATAAGTGTGTGTCATGTAATATTTAACTTTAGAGTGTCTAATAAGTAAATATTGAAATTTTTTATGTCATACGGGTAAAAACCCCAAAAAGTAATTATTTTTAAGTATTTTTTATAATCAAATTTAAAACAACATTAAATTTATTGAAAAAAAATAAAGGAAGAATGTTATATTTTTATGAATTAATTAAATATTTTAATATAAAAATTAATATTTGTATATATATTGTGAAATATAAACTTAACACTATAAATTAAAATCTACTAATATAATTTGTAAGAATTTTTTATTAATTAATTATAATGACACTCTTTACTTGAGCCTTCCAACAAAAAGATTATTCGCCACAATATATTCCTGTATGAACTACAAATTAAATTACATAAATGAATCGAATTTTAAACGGATCGGGTCAATAGTAATCCATATCTGATCCATTTATTTGTAAACGAATCAAGTCAGTAAACGGGGCGGACTGACGGGTCAAAAAAAGAATCCATCTAGAAGTTTAATCGAATCGAAACTCGAATCAGATCAGGTCATGATCCAATCCATTGACAGGCCTACTTCCAATTCCTTGCATATTACATAATTCATCATTTATAATCTATAAATATTATCGTTCAAAATCTAAAATAAACAAATCACATCAAGTCCTTTTAAGAGGCTTCTATGCCGAAATCACATAGATTTGGTGAATTGAAAGACCTAAGATTTCAGGGGACAAGATCGTGCTTTCGATTTTATTCATCTCTACTTAAAAGCAATGCTTCAAAAACAAGTGAAACAAGACCACTATGGTCATGTCCTCCATTTGTGATATTTTCCTCCCTCTTCAAGTTTTAACCTCCTAATATGTGGGCCCACAGTCAAAAGTGGTGATAAAAACTTCCCATATTCGACGTATACGACTCTACCAATCATGGTCGACGAAGCATTGCTTTAGATGAAGTATAATTAGTCGCTTGAAGCCAAGTGAAAAAAGTACTTCAGAAAAAAAAAAGTGGCAAAATTGTTCATCTAAGTGAAAAGCGAGCTAAAGCTAAAGCTCAGAGGGATTCCTCATCTTCTTCGCATATTCAAAAGGCCAATCATAAGAGAAGTTGATATTACAACCACTTCTTGTTCTTTTTTTTTTTATTCTTTCGTTTCTCTCAGTTTCTTTTACATATTCTTTGAAGAGGAAGGGGAAGAATCCGTGGTTAAAGTGTGAAGAGTTTAGCACTGGCAGGACGAATTCTCCCTCATCAATAGTACCCTCACATCTATACCTGTGTATGCCATGTCACACATTTATATTCCACTGAGTGGCCTTGAACAAATTGAGAAGCTTATTAGAACATTTCTCTGGAGTGGCGATGGATAGATCAAAAACCATGCACTATGTGGCCCGTAAGGATGTGTGTAAACCAAAAAGTAAAGGAGGTTTAAGTACACACAACTTTAGACATTGGAGGGAGTTTCTTGGAGCTAAACATGCGGCTAGATTCCCAAGCCAAGTATGGCGATCGTAGCCATCCCTTCGAGAAGCATAAAGAAGATTCATGGATTGAGAACCGCATGATCTGGCTAATCGAAAATGGAGATGCAGTTTCCTTCTAGAATGATCCTTGATTGTCAACCGTATCACTAAACAGATAGCCCACTTATTCGAATATGAAAGTAGTTGATCCACTCTCTATCGTGGCATATATTATTTCTAGACTTAACTGGAACAGTACAAAAATTCAGCAACTATTTGGGGTGGAATTACAAAAGAGAGTTATGGCTATCAGAAGGACCTAAAACTCTAAAAGTGAGAAATTCCTACAACTAAGCTCTATGCAAACCTATTCAATGATAATTTTGGGCCACTCACAGGAACATGGTGTTGGAAGATCCCTACTTTACCAAGAATCCATGTGTTTCCTTTGGAGGTTGTGAAAACATGCCATTCCTACTATGGAATGGCTTCACCGAAGAGGCTCGGTGGAGTCAAACCTTTGTTTGTCAGGCTGCAAAGTGGAGGAATGCATCTATCACTTTGCCAGCGACTGTAGACTTTACAATCAAGTGAAGCACTCTTATACGATCCAATACTTTGTTTCCTCTAACCTCTTTGTTTGCAGAAAAAATTGGAAATAATGGCTAAGGCAGTTAAGTTGTAATAAAAGGGATGATCGACTTCAAATTGAAACTGCAACTCTTTATTACTGTTGGCATGCCCATAATGCCAAGGTGCATAGGAGACTAGTCCTGTCAGCCAAAACTATTGGTGGAGTCAATGCCTTGAATTCTCTTGAATGACACTGGAACCCTACCGCCCCACTGGGGCCATGTATTTCCACTGAGGTCACATGGGTTCCCCCATTTCCTAGATGGTTCAAAATTAACTTTAATAGATCAATATGAAGGTGGAGGCATTGCTAGCGTGGGCTTAGTCATTAGGGGTCACAAAACTACATTTATCAAAGGAGGTGATAAGCGACTCATTGCATGTGTTGTATGTATAGTAGAGAAGTAGGCAGTGCTTGAAGGGTTAAGGGCCACAACAACTATAACGAAATATGCAATTGGAGTTTGGCTAGAGAGTGATTCCATGGAGATCCTCCAACTTATTCAACAAAAAACAACAGAAACTCACGGCCTAATGCATCGGGCTAGCAAATATAACAATCAAGACTTATTGTTGGAGCGCATAATAAATATCATTTCTTCGTTTTAAGCTTAAGAGCTTTCACATGTACAATGAAATGCAAACAGTGCAGCTGATTATTTGGTGCACATTACGATATTAGGAGATTTTTATTTGGAAAAGGATATGTTTTTTCCTATAAATTTTTGTAACATCCTCAATAAAGATATGACATGATGTACTTCTATAGTTACTTTAGTTTAATCTAAAAGCCTTGACCAACTTCAAAAAAGAAAATGAAAGAGAGAGCACATGTGAAAACTTTTAGCTAGCAAAGAAAGATGTAATATCTTGGTGTGAAAGGATTTCCTCAATAACCTAGAGAAAAAAGTAGATAGTGGATCATTGTGTCTTGCCTCTATATCATTTTGTGTGCTTGATTCTTTTGCTTATGCTTATTTCTTTAATTCTTCTAATTCTATAATGCCTTTTTTTTAATTTTTCAAACGAACATCCATTCAACTCCCCTTGCAAAAGCATCTCGATACAACAGACAATATCAAACTAGTCATGGGTTCAAATCTTAACAACGACATCAAGGTTAGGGGGATCGTTGGGGAAATGCCGAACTTCCAATCACAGCAATGTGGGCAGTAAAGCAAAATCATGTTCGAATCACGTGAGTGCTGTGTCCATGCATAATATATTAAAATATTAATTACGACTTTTCTATCAATTCAAGCTTTTGGAAGAGTTTGTTTGGGCCAATGATCCCAACCATTTATCTCCATGGGACCATCATAACAATTGGAACCACCATTTAGACGCACAACTTACATAATAAGTTAACCTTGACAAAATCAGGCAAATGAATAACATGAATAGGTGCATTAAATAAGAACATAACAAATAGAAATGCCATATTTTTTCCAATGTAGCAAGTATCTACCATGCCAAACCAATTAAATTCATTCATAGAGTTCCATTTTAAATGCGTTAAATCCAAAACCTCAACAAGATCTACACCACAATATCTCTCAAGACTAGTTAAGTTCATGCACTAAATTAACCAAAAGCAATATACTTTGAAGCAGAGTTAACCAATCAAAATATAAAACTGAAAATTAACTTCCCCTTGTCTTCTCCCTTTGCAAATGACTTCACAGCAAAACAGTAGCTCAGAACACTCTAAAAGGCTTTCCCATTGTGCTCTTCAGGTACAAGCACTTCACCTGCATTGCTCAATGATATAATTATATAAATTCAATGGTAACGCGAAGCAGAAAGATCCGGAGTTTTAAAAAAAGATAGAAGCGCATACAACAGCTTCTACCATGTAACTACGGATGATGTTACAACGTAGGTTTATGTATTTGATCAAAAGGTTATCGGCTTCATGTTCAAGTAATGATTCCTAATCACGATATTACATAATTTGGTATGAATCTATTTGACATGACACAGGGACAGGGACATGGGGATACTATATTACAAGACACGACGATACTGCATCTTCTCAACAAATAGGGCTTGGACACAAATAAAAATTCTATGGTTAATAACACGTCTATTCATATTTGTTGATAAAAAATATTTATTTTTGATAAAATAAATGAAACATAAAAGACTTCATTTGCTAAGTAAAAACAAAAGTAGAAACAAAGAATAAAATAAAACTTAACAATTAAATAATTAATACCTTTGAGGTGTAATTTAGCTTAACTTTTACTTTAATTGTAAAAACACTTAAGAAACATGAACACAACATCGGGAGATTGTATGACACAACTTGCAGAGGTGTTTATCCCTTCTAGACACATGCTTTTAAGGGAGGGGACACTATTATGATTTGGGGCAGATCAAATCAAACTTTATGATAGTTAATAAAATATTTAAAAAACACTCTAAAATCTTAGTAAATTTCATACTTGATCCACAATCCTCGGCTCATCGAATATTAAATTAAAAAACCCTCAATTCTTCAATATACCAGAAATCAACAAGGAGGGGCTTCTTTTGGGAGGGCTAACAAATTACTGGCTACACTTTAGAATCATGTATGTGGTTTCACAAATCACAAATGGATGACATTAAACCAAAGTTCAGCTCTTAGGTAAAATTATAAAGGAATTTAGGGCTGGCTATAAAATCCCACCATAACTAGAAAAGTCACCACAGTATAAGAATGCTTGTTGGTCTACTCAAAATTGAACGTTACCTAACCAGCTTGGAACCCTAGCCCTAGCGTAGAGTAACACAAACAGGAGTAGTAAAAATTAGTTATGTTTTTAAAAGATTCAAAACTAGTTCACCAAAGCAAACATGTGATAGCGAGAAAAGCAAATAAAGCATTATATAACAATATCAAAATTTATCTTGCAATAATTTATTAATTTATATGTTGAAATTGTGAACTTACATTTTGCCAATTTTTTTTCAGAAGAGAAACAAGAAAATTCACACTGAGCTGAACGTTTTGAAAAATCTGCCTCTCCTCCATTGCACAATTGCCCACAGCAACCCCCATACATAGAACTTTCTTTAGCTGGAACTTAACCATTGCTTTAGTCTCACTAACCTTTGACTCCAGCGATTCCTGATGAGTAACAAGGGTAGGAAACTTCCCTGCATTTCAAAAAAGATCTCAGGACATTGTGAAGTCCCATAAGAAGAAAACATAAGAAGTTTTTTCTTTTTTTGATGGTGAAAACAGATGAAGTTGAACAAATAGTAGATTACAAGAAACATCAGTAACAATCAGCAACCACAGATAAATAAGGAATCAAAAATACATATGATTGTGACTGAAACGGTAAAGAATTCAGTGATAAAACACTCAATGCAAAGGTGCTAAGAAGAAACAGTTTGATTCCTGAAAGCTAAGCTGCATGTAATATGGAGAACCAATGCATCCACATTTCCTAAGAGAAATGCCATTTGTCGAGCATGTGAGGAAAGCAGTAACCAGACTACTATTTCATGTCAAACACATAGCCTTGTACTAGTTTCTTCTCTTTTGCAGCTGTTTGGTGCAGAAAGTGAATTTCACGTAAAATGACCAATTTCAAACCTCAAAACAACAACAACAGTCTCACAATAAATCAGACTTGACACCCAAACCAAAAATAACTAGAATCTTAAAAAGAAGACAAGCCCTAAACCATAAGCCACATCCACTGCATGTCAAACAAATAAACTGGCATTACTGTCTTCTCTAAGTTAAGTGCATCTATCACCAATAGAACATATAACCTCGTAACCGTGTCAATAGTCTTGAGATAACTTCAAAATTTGAAGCCACTCTAACAAAAAGAGATAACTTCAAAATTTCAAATCACTCTAACAATAAGATATCATACTGTACAAGAAAAGCTAGTTGTCATGGACCTTAAGCATACGATGAGACACTCAGTAGGTCACACATACCTTACGATTGTATTCGCCATTATCATCTTCAACTTATGGTTTTCGTATTCGCCATTATCATCTTCAACTTATGGTTTTCGTATTCGCCATTATCATCTTCAACTTATGGTTTTAAAACTTAAGTCTTGCTAACAGACAATTGATTGCCTAGATCATTTTACCTAGTAAATACATAAGACCTGATGGAAATATCATATGAATCACAGATTCCATATCACAAGTCAAACACACAAATATTAGTTAGTTGAAGGCAGAAAAATTCTTGCCTGCTTTGTTGAGACCAGGGCCAAGAAGGCGGGGGATCTGTTTGATGACTGCCTCAGAGGCCAAGAAAGCATGATGTTTCTTTGCAAGCTTTTTCACAAGCTTCTTGTTTTTATTCATCTTCTTGAGCCCTTCAATATCCATATAGTCCAACCCTATCTTCTCAGCCTGCATATTAAACATTAATAGGCACTTTAATATAATTGGTAGAACTAAGACCACCAAGACAGCAAGGTACGGAAGGATATTCATAACATGGATGGCTCTCAAACTTCAGCTAAAAATAATAAGAAATGTTACTTTGGGCTGTGGGGGTGAATATATTCTTTACGGAAGAATGTTAAAACAAATCTCTCACAAATAAATTTACCTCTTCAACATGCTGGGCATCACCAAGCATGCAAACTTTCATTGCAGGCCGAGGTATATGGGGGAGCTTAACGGAACCACTGAAGCGCTTATCCTTTTGTGGATCATAGTTTTTCAAACCAATTTGCAGCTCAATGGTTTCTGTAAATTTACGTTTTTTCTCGCGGGAGTCGTTGACCAGTTGGGATATGGCTTCCCTCAAAACATCACTTTGCAACTTACTGTAGACATTAACAACCCATAGTGAAACTATGATAAAGTGTCATATAGATAAAGATGCTAAAGTGATAGCCAGTATACACGAAATGACAAGATGAGAAGTAAATATACCCGCAGCAAGAAGATTAGAGTAACCTCAATTAACAACAAGCTCAGAGAGAGTTTAGATGATTTGAACATATAAATCATAGGACAATAGAAGCTCCAGTAATAAAAAAATTAGATTATTAGATCTTTCCTATACAAAAAGAGTAAAAGGAAGGCCAAAACAGATATGATAAGAAACTATAATGAATGACCTTAAATATTTGAAGCTAAAAGAGAATTCATACAGCTGACCCCACCTAATGAGAAAAGAGCTTAGTTTGTTGTTGTTGTGAAACTATGATCCGTGATGGTAATCAAAATCTAATCAATACCATGTCATCTTCATAGGAAAGAAGTAGGCACATATAACATGAAAAAAACTAATCAAAATCAAACTCTTCAGAATCATAGTTTCAATGTTCATCTATAGAAGTGTCATCTTTCTCTATTCCAGCAGTAAGATCAAAAAGTTAGGTATCTGAAAACCTAACAGCAAAAGGATAACACGGGAGAAAAATAAGCACCTCATCTTCCCGAATGCACCTCAAACCTTCCTCAATCTACTAGTACTGCAATGAAAATCATGCGTTAGCGAGAACAAAAGATAATTGACGACTCGTTCGTTTTCAAAATATTGAAAGTAGAATCATGGACGATTAAACCAAGCGGACAAAAAACAGTAGCGGTGAATGTGAGACAAAAATGACTTCCGATCTTGGAATGGCAAAAAAAACCAAAGAACTCACCAATAGAAACCGGCAGAGAACGGAAGACGGCGGCGCGAGCGAGAACGGCAAGCGAGCCCTAGCTGCGTGCCGGTCATGCTGCTTATATACTGGGGTTGGAAGCGAGCCAGTTTCGGTTTGGTCCACTGCAGCGAGTTAAAGTTTAGACCAGGCCGGTCCAAACCACTTTTTCATCCCGTTTAGTTCGATTTAATAAAAAAAAACTTATTTTTTAAATTTAATAAAAATATTTTATTTTAATATTAAAAAATTTATAAATTGTGAAATAAAATTAATTTTAATATTCATATTTGCGTTAGATGTGAAATAAAATTAATTTTTATAATTAAAAATTATATTGAATCAAAAAAATTCTTAACCAAACAATGCCTTTTTTTTAATTTCACATTTCAATTTCCCAATATTGTAAAAATAATACTAGTTGATTCGATTTACTATCTTGTCATGATCAAATTTATCAAACTAATTATCAAAATAGTTAAATTGAAAATTTAAAAATAATATTATTCACTAAAAATAATATTTAGACCTTGTTTGACACTATCCTAAAAAAATAAAATTAATATTTAATTAATATTTAAATTTTATCACTAATTTTAATAATTTTATTTCACATTCAATAAATTTTAATCTTAAAAATTAACTTTATTTCACATTCAATATAAATTTTAACCTTAAAATCAATTTTATTTTACATCCCACACATCTCCCAACATTAAAATATATTTTTTTCCCATCAATTCTATAAAATAAAATATTTTAAATTTTTTTCTTCTTTTTAAGATAATGCTAAACAAAGCTAATGTTTATAATAACAAACTTATTTATTATATGATTTATTGTCATCATAAAATTTTAAATATCATGAGAAAAAATTAATTTATTATCATTTAATTTAGTCTAATATATAATTTAATTTTGATATTATATTTTCACAATACAACAGGCACAGATAAAAATTCCTCGAATTTTTAATCATTTAAAATTAATAATAATGAATTTTAAACCTGACATTTTATCTATAACAGAAAACTTTAAATTAAAATATTTAGAATCTTTACAAGAAGTATTTTTAAAAATATAACTCTATTAGCTCAAGCCGAAGATAATTATGTAAAACTATTTTTTCCACATATATATATTTGTAAAGATTTTTCTTGTGACATGATTATAGGAATGGATGTATTGAATCAATATTTACCTTTGACCATTAATACTACATATTATATTTTCACAATACAACAGGCACAGATAAAAATTCCTCGAATTTTTAATCATTTGAAATTAAAAAAAATAAATTTTAAATCTGAAATTTTATCTATAACAGAAAACTTTAAAGTAAATATTTAGAATCTTTACAAGAAGTATTTTCAGATAATCCATTACTATTATTTAATAGAAGTCTGCGTTTTTGCACATTAACCCCATTAGATAAAAATAAAATTATAAGAAATAAAACCATTAGTTTATTCCACCCATGATATAGAAGAATTTAATAAACAATTGACAAAATTAAAAAAATTAGAACTCATTGAAAATGCTACTGGACCTCATTCTTCTCCAACATTTATGGTTAGAAATCATGTTGTAATCCTCCTACAACTTGTATTTAATATAAGCGAAGGATTATATTGTAATCCTCTTACAACTTTTCAGAGGCTATTTACAATGCCATAAACTTTGACAGACATTGGTATATCTAATTTATAATTACTTGTATTTTCTGCTAAAGAGGATATTATATGTTGATTATATTTATCCAATACATCTATAGTAATAGTTCCTTCTTTGAAGGCAATAGTTTTATTATAAATTCTAGGAGCTATAATATGAGAAGATATAGAAGAAGAAATATTATTGATCCTTGCATTATAAGAAGATATAGAGGAAGTAGTAGTTTGATATTCTCTCTATTATTTGTACTGAAGATGCTTGATAAAATTATAAAGAAGCTCCTTGAGTGTGATGTCGCATATCATTGATTCTTTCATATAATTGCTACAGTATTTGGGGTGCAATTATAAAGAAGTTCTTCTTTTAATCTGACTGTATAGAGACGTTATCTAGAGTATATGAGAAACCTATTTGTCTCATCTGCAATTCTGATAATATTTCTTCCGTTTTTGGGCCCCATTGGAATTCTAATGTATTATAGTTTCCAGAATCAACATCAGATATATCGCCTTCGTCTAATACAAGTATTCTGCCATTACTTAGGGTGTGTTTGTTTGTAAGGTTAAATTTAAGAAGATTAAAATTAAATTTGGATAAAAATATTTTTTTATTAAAAGTTGTGAATGATGTGAAATAAAGTTAGTTATCATGTTTTGGGTAAGGAAAGAGAAAATAATTTATTTTATAGAGTTGATGGGAAAGAAATTTATTTTAATATTGAGAGGTGTGTAGGATGTGAAATAAAGTTGATTTTAAGGTTGGAATTTGTGTTGGATGTGAAATAAAGTTGATTTTTAAGGTTGGAATTTGTGTTAGACGTGAAATAAAGTTATTAAAATTTATAATAAATTTAAAATATTATTAAAATATTTTTTTGCCCATTTTTGGGCTCATGCCAAACAAGGCATGTGTAGGATGTGAAATAAATTTAATTTTTAATATTAAATTTTATGTGTGATGTGATATGCCTGATTAAAATTAAACCAGGTTAATTTTAAACTCCTAAATAAACGGGGCCTTAAAGATTTATACTGACCATGCTCTTGATATATTGCAAATAATTCTGATAAATTCTTTTTTTGTTCTTCTTCCCAATTATATCTAGAGAAGTCTCTTAGACTTGGTTGTCCTCTAGTTTTCTGTCTGGAGAGTCGTCAAATCTGATATGCTGGATGTACGAGATATTAATTAGGTTCTACAAAAGTTGATATTATCTCAAATTTCAGAATTCGGTCATATAATTCTGTAGAAGATGATGATTTGTATAATTTGTGGAAGTCCCCGCCATTCATCAAAGTTGTGTGTATCGATAAAAAATTTGCGAACTATTCCCAATTCAATCTGTCGTTCCATGTTGGGAGTGAAGGCAAGAAACATCCACTGGCGTTTGTCTGGTAGACTTATGAGTTGTTTTTGTTGTAGATATTGTAGAGCCTTGTCTTCGTAGATTTTGTCAAAAATCTTCATCTGTAACTCTTTGGGCAATAGTGTCTGTATCTTCCGAAGACATTCTCTTCTTTTGGCTTTTTTCATATAAGGACATATTATTTCTAATATGAGATATATTTTATCATAATCATCTGGGTGGAACTCTTCACATTTTTTTAGAAGAGCTTGAGCAAAATTTTCCTCAGTTTGAATCTTATTAGATAAATTATATAAAGAATATTCTATCTGGGAAATATGAGATATTATTTCTCTTAAATTATATATAAGCGAAGGATTATATTGTAATCATCTTACAACTTTTCAGAGGCTATTTACAATGCCATAAACTTTGGCAGACATTGATATATCTGATTTATAATTACTTGTATTTCCTACTAAAGAGGATATTATATGTTGATTATATTTATTCAATACATCTATAGTAATAGTTCCTTCTTTAAAGGCAATAGTTTTATTATAAATTCTAGGAGCTGTAATATGAGAAGATATAGAAGAAGAAGTATTATTGATCCTTGCATTATAAAAAGATATAGAGTAAGAAGTATCATGTGTCCTCTGTAGAGGCATATTGGAGTATAGTAATATACTTTTCCAAGTGTTCTCCATATACCTGCAAATATAGAAATTCTTCTTATATTTAAGAAGAATTTGAAGGGCTATTTTCTCGTGAAAGGAAATCTGCTAAAATATTAGTAAAGCCTAGAGTAAAAAAAATAGTATAAGAATATTCATTCAATTGTAAAAGTCATCTAATTCGTCTACTATTATTATCATATTTTTTATTTTTAATATAATGATATAATCCTTTATTATTTGTTATAATTTGAAAAGTTTTTGGTAATAACCAAAATTTGAAACTTTTAATCGATTTTAAAATTGCTATAAATTTTTTTTCGTATGTTAAATAATTTAATTCTGGTTTTTGAAAATTTACTGAATATATAACCAACAATGTCTTTTTGAGTAGTTACTAAGACTCCTGCCCAATAAGAATTACTTGCATCAGTGTAAAGGATAAGTTGGTCATTACTTGTGGGTATAATTATTTTTGGGATTTTATTAACAATAGTTTTTAAATATTTGATTTCTTATTTTTTTTATTATTTAATTGTATTTTTAATAATTATAAAGCCAACCCACTATATATTTGAAGCAGACATAAAGTTTGATATTCCCTCTATTATTTGTACTGAAGATGCTTGATAAAATTATAAAGAAGCTCCTTAAGTGTGATGTCACATATCATTGATTCCTTCGTATAATTGCTATAGTATTTGGGGTGCAATTATAAAAAAGTTCTTCTTTTAATCTGACTGTATAGAGACGTTATCTGGAGTATATGAGAAACCTATTTGTCTCATCTGCAATTCTGATAATATTTCTTCCGTTTTTAGGCTCCATTGGAATTCTAATGTATTATAGTTTCCAGAATCAACATCAGATATATCGTCTTCGTCTAATAGAAGTATTCTGCCATTATTTAAAGATATATTGCAAATAATTCTAAAAAAAATATTTTTGTTCGTCTTCCCAATTATATCCAGAGAAGTCTCTTAGAATTGGTTGCCCTCTAGTTTTCTGTCTGGAGAGTCGTCAAATCTGATATACTGGATATACGAGCCTAGATAACGTCTCTGTACAGTTAGATTAAAATAAGAACTTCTTTATAATTCACCCCAAATACTGTAGCAATTATATGGAGGAATCAATGATATGCGACATCACACTCAAGGAACTTCTTTATAATTTTACCAAGCATCTTCGGTACAAATAATGGAGGGAATATCAAACTTTATGTCTGCTTCAAATATATAGTGGGTTGGCTTTATAATTATTAATTTACTTTTCCCTATTATAAATCGAGGAGCCTCCGACCTATGAAGGACATCGATCAGACTAAACGTCTTCACTCTTCCCTTCTCTCTGTAAGCTCTTTGTTTCTCTGTTCTGTCTCTCTGTTTTGCACTTTGTAAGTTGTATCAGAGCCTTGTACAAACTATTATTATTTAATAATATTGTAAGTTTATTTATATTTGCTTAGAGTTTTACTTTTTTTTTCTTTTAATCTGGATGCTATTTTAGATTCAAAAAACCTTAAGTTCATGCTTTAAAACTATAGTCTGCATTAGTTTTGCTAAAACCCATACATTCTTCCGTAATTATGTCTCTAAATCTCCGTTTAAAGCTTGTTATGCCGTTTCTAAGGAGTTTACTTTGAGATAATCCTAAAAGGTCGGGTAAGAATACTGGTTTTATATACCAAGTAAAATCAATGACAATAGACTATTAGTTTATAGAGATGCTTAAAATCTTTAGATCTAAAATTTCATCTTCTTGAAGATTAAAAGAAAAAATAAATTAATCAATAAATGTCTGATCTGACTAAAAGTATAATAGAAAAAACAAATTTCAATTCTTCTGGTATAATAGAAATAAAACATAAATATTTAAATGACCTTAGTGGAACAAACCTAATCAATAATTTTAAATTATTAATAAAAATGCAAAATGAAATGTATGAAAACATTTTTATTCAGAACCAAACTAATCCTATAGAGATAAAAGAGGAATTAAAATCTATTGAAACAAAACTATCATCTAAACCCCATAATATAAAAGAAAATTTAAATAATCATAATAAAAGATATTTTCACTTGATGAATATTCCCCTATATCAAAAATTAACAATGGTTCAAGATAAGCTAGAATATATAAATATATTAGAAGATTATGACTTTGAAGAACACTATGAATTATTTTTAAATAATAAAATAATTTTAGAAAATAAAATTCAGGAATATATTAAAAACCCTACATCAGAAAAACTTCAAGCAATACAAAAAATCTATAAAAATAAAGAAGAATTATTTATCTTTATAATTATACTCCCGAATATGAAATATATTCTGATAATGAATCTGAAACTAATAATTCCCAAAACATCAATGAAATTTTTATGAAAGTAGGAGAACCTAGTACTAGAAAAAGAACACATGGTGAACCACATCATAATTCACCTGCTCAACATTTTAATGAATATACTGATCAACATTTTCAACCCAAAGAAGAAGATCTTTTTGATGATATTTATACTAATGAAAAAGATTTTTTTCAAAATAACCACAACAAAAACAAGATCCATATCTATTTAATATTGATAAAATTCCAATATTAGAAAGAAAATAATATATTACTCAATGGATACAGCTTGTAAGAGGATTAAAAAATATATACGTTTATATGTCTACTCAACAATTATTAGAAGTGATAACATCCAAATTTATTGGTTCTGCTGCTATGGTACTTAAATCTTTAGAAAATTTGCCACAATTTCAAAAAATTAAAGAAGAACGAAATAAGGATGATGCAATAGTCCTTTTAGAAAAATTTTTATTAGAATTTTTTGCTGGTGGCTCTTTAGATAATTCAGAAGATATCGAACGAATAGAAATAATCTTATCTAGAATGCAAATAGGAAATATATGCTTTATTGAAGAATTTTCTCAAAAATATATAGAATATGTCTAGAAACTCCTTGTGTCCCAATATGACCATTGACACAAATATATTTCAATAAATTGCCCACTCCATGGAATGAAAAATGTAAAAGGGAATACACAACATTTATTAATAAAACTTTAACTGAAGATATCATATACTTAAAATTTGATATAATTGCCTTAAGAGTAAAATGTGCTATGAATATTTTTATCGAATATTGTAGAGAACAAAATCTTCGTAAATCTTTTTTTAAGGATAAATTTAAGGCCAAACATAAATAATGTTGTATAAATGTATTATAACGCATAAATTTGGTATCCTTTCCGAACGCAAAGCGTGGTGGACACAAATCAAAACACAACTATAAACATAAACATAATTATTCTAAGAGATATCACAAACGATATCAATCTTTTAATCAATTTAAACTCAAACCCTTTATAAAACGATTTCAATTACGATCTAAACCGCAAAAGATTAAACAGAAAAATAAATATTTCAAACGCAAACCAACTTCTTCTAAAAAGAATTGTAAATGTTTTAAGTGTGGAGAACCAGGTCACTATACTAACAATTGTAAAAAAGATATAAAGATTATTGAAGAAGAACAATTTCAAACAATAACCGAATATTATGATATTATCCCAGGATATAAGTTAGAAAGTCTATCTGAAATAGATTATGAAATTTCATCTATAGAAGACATTAATAATCTTAACATTAATAGTAGCTCTGAAGAATCATTAACACCAGACTCAGAATCAGACAGTTCAACTGAAAATGAAAATATAAATTATTTATTTATGTTACATGAAGAAAAAGAAGATAGTAATACAGATATTGAAAGAATTGCTGAAACATCCCCTGAGATTCATAATGAACAATTTATTTTTGATAATAATTTATATTAGAAAATAATTAAATTTAAAAATAATACTAAAGGTAAAGATATATATAAAGAAAAATTTAAGTTACAATTAACCAAAAGAATAGTTCATTTTATTGAATATTTTGAAGGTACCATAGATAGTTCAGAGGAACCAACTGCTATAACAAAATTATAGATTATAACCAAAAATAAAATAAATAAAATATTTAATAAAATAAAAAATACTGAAAAAATTAAATATTTACATTTAGGATATATACAAATAACTATTAAAGCTAATTTTAGAGCTGGATTAGATTCTTCCATAACCTTAATAATATCAGATAACAGGTTAATAACTATCGAACAATCTTTAATGGGTATTATACAATCTAATTTACTATATCAAGTTTTAAATTTTAAAATATTTTCTAATTTCTCTGTTAGTCTTAAAGATGAAAATCTTGACCAAAGTCTTATGATATTCCACATATATATATTTGTAAAGATTTTTCTTGTGACATAATTATAAGAATGGATGTATTGAATCAATATTTACCTTTAACCATTAATATTACATATTATATTTTCACAATACAACAGGCATTGGTAAAAATTCCTCGAATTTTTAATCATTCGAAATTAATAAGAATGAATTTTAAACCTGAAATTTTATCTATAACAGAAAACTTTAAAGTAAAATATTTAGAATCTTTGCAAGAAGTATTTTCAGATAATTCATTACTATTATTTAATAGAAGTCCGCATTTTTGCACATTAACCCCATTAAATAAAAATAAAATTATAAGAATAAAACCATTAGTTTATTCTACCCTTGATACAGAAGAATTTAATAAACAATTGACAGAATTAAAAAAATTAAAACTCATTAAAAATGCTACTGAACCTTATTCTTCTCCAGCATTTATTATCATTTAATTTAGTCTAATATATAATTTAATTTGATACTAAAGAATTTACGGTCCAACCAATTAAATTGGAGATATATAACTCTGATATAATTTTCACAACACTGTAATTTCCAAGCACATTACTCATAAATACTGTATATGCGATAGTATAGTTGGTCCTATGTGTGTATATATATATATATATATATATATATATATTATTTATTTATTTAT
>KZ451885.1:5518446-5602334 GCA_002786265.1 Apostasia shenzhenica | reverse complement strand
CCTATGTGTGTATATATATATATATATATATATATATATATTATTTATTTATTTATTTATGCAAAGTTATGTAGGTAGATCTCTATAGTTAATGTTATTATATTAATTTAGTGGAAAAAAATTTATTTAAATATCAAGAGATTTGAAATTAGAATTATAATATTATCATAATTTTTAACTGAACGAAAAATTGTAATGATATGTGCAAAATAAAAAATATAATTATATATAATATATATATCACAGAATAAAAAGAAAAGATCCAGAAAGTTAATTTTAATGCTCTAAGAAGTATAAAGATAGTTAAAAATGATAAAATATAAATATTAGTGTATAATATAATATGTGAAAAATTACTACGCTACATAAATGGATGAAAGCATACTCTTTTGGCCTCGTTTGATTCGATTTTTTTTTTAGATAAAAAAAATATATTTTTTAAATTTAATAAAAAAAATATTTATTTTAATATTAAAAAGTACATAAGATGTGAAATACCTTAAATTCTAATATTCGTATTAAATGTGAAATAAAGTTAATTTTTATAGTTAAAATTTATGTTAGGTAAAAATTTTATCTCGAATCAAACGAGACCTTAAAATATTCACAACTAAACATGGCTTAAAAAAACTGGACTCAAAATAAAAATAAAAAAAAGAAAAACTGGATTCGGCTGGCTTGCAGTTTACTTAATCCCCTCCTAGAATGTGCAATAATACTTTATTTTAAAATTAATTTTATTTTGCATCCTACATTAAAGTACTCGATTCAAATATTTTGATTTAGGATGTGAAATAAAGTATATATTTTTATTAAAAATTATTGAGTATGTGAACTAAAATAATATTTTTTATATTAAAATTTATGTAAAATGATTAAAAAAATATTTATTATTATTGTTATTATTATTGTTTTTTAAATTAGTATCATTTTGGTCCTGATTTGGTCCTCGCGCCAAATAGGACCTTATAATTGAAAAACAACTTAAAATTTAACTAAATTGATAAATTTTAGTCGAATTCAAATTAGTTCCACAGAGTGTAAGTTCTTAAAATATTCAGAATCGATTATATAGATCAATTTTAGGTCCAGTTAAATCGAACCGATAAGTTATTCTTTTCAATCAACCTAATTTAATCAACCTAATTTAATTTATTTAAGATTTGATTCTAATATCTTTCAACGTAGAAATAATTGTACGTATCTAATTTGCCATTTTTATGGATTATTTATTGTTATTTTTTACAATATCTTATTGGATAATTACAATAAATAACTTATGTCTTTTTTAAAAAAAATATTTTGATGAATCTATTTCTGGTTATTCATGAATTGTAGAGCTGTCAATTTGGGTTGTTTATTGTTTGGATTGAAATTATTCAAGTTATTCATTAGATGATTACAATTATATAAAAAAACAACTTATTATAAAAATTTTCTTTCAAAATTAAAATTATGTGCAATTAAATTTTAAGTCATTAAAATCTAACTTGATATTCAAATATTTTAGTACTTTATATTGATCATAAAAATTATATAAAAATTATAATTTTTATTTCACAATATAATTTAACATGAGTTATATATAAATTATAATTTTTTTTATAATTAATATGTAATATTAAAATTTTAAATGAAACAAAATAATTATAATTTAGTATAATTTATATAATTTTTTTATAGTTATTAATTAGATCTAATTTTTTTAACTAATAATTAGACCTAAATTTTACCTAAACCTAATCCAGACAGAATAATTTGAGTTCGGGTTTATTTGGATGAGTTAGATCCGATTCCACATATTTGAAATCGACGCGGCATGAGTCGGCTTTATGATATTGGTGCGGAATCGGCGCAAGCATAACCCCTAGCCCAGCGGCCCCGTCCCGTCCGGCAGCCGCAAAGCGATACCCGTCCCGTCTCCGCCAAGCTATCTCACCTGCATCGTCCCTTTTCGGCTTCGCCGTTCGCCCGTCC
This sequence comes from Apostasia shenzhenica, assembly GCA_002786265.1. Lineage (NCBI taxonomy): Eukaryota > Viridiplantae > Streptophyta > Magnoliopsida > Asparagales > Orchidaceae > Apostasia > Apostasia shenzhenica. The sequence goes on along the minus strand of KZ451885.1, from coordinate 5,600,357 downwards.
GGCGTCAGTCAGCGTTCTGGTCATCTTCCACTCTCTCCAACTTCTCTCCCCTACCAAAACCCTAGTCGCATGGGCTAAAACCCCCCCTTGCGATTGTGTGGATTTTAAGGAAAAGCGAAGCGTTAATGCTCTGTATCTATGTCGAAGATCGATTCGATGCGGGGAAACCTAACCCTGAGGGAGATCCAGAAGCTGGAAGGTCACACCGATAGGGTCTGGAGCATCTCGTGGAATCCGTCCGGGAGTATGCTTGCCTCTTGCAGCGGCGACAAGACTGCTAGGATCTGGCAGCAGCAGCCTTCTGGTTCCTGGAATTGTATGGTTAGAGCCCGTTTCTTCTTTCTGATCGGCTTTCTGTTGGTTGCTTCTGTCACTAAACCGGAAATAGCAATCAAAATTTTGATTCGCACCAATTTATCTGGCTTTGCACAGTCACGATGACACAATCGATTATTGCGTTTAGGATCGTGATTAGTTTATTCACGAGGCTCTGTTGCCGTAAGCTTGAAAAATCTTGAAAAAAGAATTGAATAGTTGATTCCCGCGAGCCTCTGTTTTTTCTTTGTGTGAGATTTTAGAATTAGTATCTTTGCGTATTCTGAGTTCGAGGTTGCACATGGTTGTGTTTACTTGATTTTCGTTTACTTTAGCATGACGAATCTTCTTTTCTTTGGCATTTCTTCTTCTTGTGGTATTTAGGACATGCAAGAGTATATTGGCATATAATTGAATCTTGTTTGCTTTAGCTGGTTGTTTCTTATAATATATATCTGGGATGTATGGGCACAGACTTCCGAATAACTGGACCAAATTAGGAAGATGTTTCAAATACCAAACATTACTAGATTTTTCTGTTGATGAAAAATATCATCACCAAATCAAACGAGCAAAAATAAGAAATATTGATGGGAAATGTGGAAAACAAAGCGAGAGATGCTTTTACGTGGAAAGTTGAAAAACTACGAGAAAAACCACTTCGCCAACCTAGTTGTTTAAATCCATTATATCAAAAATGTGTTCAAAGTTTATAGGTTACAAAATACAGGTAGCGGAAGAGATTGACATGGGAAGAGAGTGGAGGAGGATAAGGAGGAAACTAAGGAGAGTAGAGGGTAATAAGAAGGAAACTTAAGTGTTCCTGATTGATGCTTTGAAGTTTGGTGGTAGTAAATGATGATTATGACTAGGTGAAAGGCTGGATTTAGTAAGAAGATGGCAATTTCGGTCGAAAAAGCCAAAGCTTAACAAGAAGATGATGATTCCGGCCAAGAGGAAGGTTGGAATTTAACAAGAAGACTATGATTCCAGCTAAAGAAGCAGTAAGTTAAAGAGGGAGAGAGAGAGGTGGAATAGGAAACTGATGTGGTTTAAAGCTACTTATTCTCCTCCTCACTATAGTTGGAGTCTTCTATTTATAGATTTCAAGCATCTTATGAAGCATAAGTATGATACGGTGATACGAATACAAAATAATAAGCTTAAGAAAAGTAGGACATAGTTATGTATGATAGTTATATGTGTATACAATGCGTCATATTCTCATATTTAAGGTGTAGTTTATATTGGTAGACGAGAATAATTTATACATCTTGTTGATATAAATTTTAAAACATCTTTGAATTTTCTTCGAATTAATTACATTTTTGTCTAGATTTTTTTGATACTACTAAAAGGAATATTATAGATAATTCAAAATTTAAAAATTAGAATTATAATTTTAAATTTAAAATAATATCATAGGTTTGTTTAATTGTTTTCCTACCTACCGATGATTATTTAAGTAAGATAAGAGTTAAATATATATATATCAGTATATTAGGTTCAGTTTCAATTTAAATGCAGCTCAAATCAATTAGCTCGATGCCAACGAGATACAATTGATAATATTTCAGATGTTATGATCCGAATTTAGATATACTGATCTAATTAATGTAGATGCTAGCTCTTCTTTCTCTGAGTTTCTGATTCAATAAATAGATAAAATGTAAAAGACTAATATCTTATTCTTTTTGCAATACAAGCTTGATTATAATAAAAGGAATATGATTAATATTCAACAGAAGTAAAGACAAATTAAATATCGATTAAAGTAGAAAAAGCATCAATGTCACTAACATTTATAAGACCACAAAAATGGCCAACTAAAGTAGATGATGCAACAGCTTTCGGATACTAAATCTATTTCTACCACCGAAACACCATCGCGTGTGAAGCTCTTTGTGATCCCAATCACTTGCTCTTTATGATCTCAATTGCGTGAGCCGAGTGTTTTACTCTTCTAATTTTAATGTTCTAGTCTAAGCACAAGATGTTTTATGTATGAGATATTTTTTAATTTTTTATCGTGTGGGTCAGATCAATTATTTTAACAGTTTTTCTGTAATTAGATGTATTGACAAGTATCAGATAAGTATTAAATTTTTAAAAAATAAAAATAAATTGTGATACACCACGTGACATATCATATACGTGTCGGTGGAGTATCGATATTTGATATGGATACAATTGACTTCTAAGGTATTAGTGCTTCGTAGCAAGTATCAGTAGCTGATAGATGAACCCATTATATATCCATGAGTTCCTTGTGAAGTTGAAGCTTTAAAGGCGGAGAAGTCGAACATGATGCAAGAAATATACAGCTTGAAGGACTAGCTCACTGTCTTGGGGAAAGATAAAGATGACGATCTTTGAGCTAAGAGGATGGCACACTAATGGGATGAAATGGACGAAGGCCCTATTAAAATCTAATGGTTCCATCACCTGGGATTCAATCAATGAACCTGATTTATTTAAGCCGATCATGTTGAAGGTTACAGAGTGATCCATTATGAATCATGAGTTACCTCCTCTGGAGACACTCCAATGAAATTTTATTGAAGATATTTTATCTAAAAAGGTATCTATTACATATAAGCATGTGAAGAGCAACTTGTTATGTTTACAAAACCCTTAAGCCCTTTATGTTATACCTGATGGATATTTATGCTTTGGCTTAAGGGGAGTGATTGAAATTATTTATATATTAAGGTAGCTTTTTGTACGTTTATTTATATTTGAAAGAGAAGCTTATTGTAAAATATAGTTGGAGAAAATTACTTTTACATGTTTGATGTTACTCTATGAAGTACAAACAAAACACAGGAATGCGACACGGTGCGACACAGCGATACAATGATTTATCGAAACATAGAACACAAACACATACACGTTAAATACGATGATAATAATATTAACAATTCATACTTAAAGAAAATACATAAAATGTAGAATAAACTTGATTTTTTAAGTATGAATAACTTGTGAGTAGCGCAAAAGCCTCAAACGATGAAGATGGGATCTTTAGAAGAGTGTCAATATTAAAGAGATTTGAGATGTAGAATTAGGCCCTGTTGTGCGCGAGAACCAAATCAGGACCAAAATGATACTAATTTAAAAAAACAATAATAATAATAATAATAATTTTTTAATCATTCTACATAAATTTTAATATAAAAAATATTATTTTACTTCACATACTCAATAATTTTTAATAAAAAAATAACTTTATTTTACATTCTAGACCAAAATACTCGATTCGAATATTTTGGTGTAGGATATGAAATAAAGTTTATTGAAAATTATTGAGTATGTGAAGTAAAATAATATTTTTTTATATTAAAATTTGTGTAGAATGATTAAAAAAGTTATTTATTATTATTATTGTTGTTTTTTAAATTAGTATCATTTTAGTCCTAATTTGGTCCTCGCGCCAAACAGGGTCTTAGGGTTTATTTTGTAAAATGGGTGAGAGAATAGATGAAAATACAGTTTTGCTTGCTAGAACAACTAATGCGAGCACAAGAACAAAAGGAGGTAAGAGCTCTTGTAGAGAAGCATAGAGGTGAAGTTAGAATTCCAAACTTTTTGCGATTGATTCATTTTCATGAGACTCAAGGATAGCGAGAGAAGAAGTTTGATTTAACTTGGTTAGCTTAGAATTTTATTTTATATTAAGTAAAATTTTAATAATAAGAAGAAAGAAAATTTAGTTTTATTATATAAGATCTTAATAATAATAAATAATTTTAAATATTAATAAAAAGAACAAAAAGGAGTTAGAAATGTCCATTGGTTTAAGTCTTATAACGTTAATAAAAAATATAATATTAATAAATATATTTAACATTAATATTAAATATATCTAATTTTATACTAAAAGTGTCCCAAAAGTGTCCTAGAAGTGTCTTAAAAGTATCCTATATTTCAGATGTGTTATACAAGTATTTCAGAAATGTCTTGCATCTTAAAAGTGTTTTGAAAGTGTTTCAAAGTATTCTAAGGTATTTTGAAATGTCCTCGCGTGTCCAAAAAGTGTTTATTATTTTTTAATATTATTTTTTTAGGATATGCCACGTAATGTGTTTGACACTGTTTTCCCTTTTGTCCCTCCATATCTGGCACGAATATGATGTTGTTTTTAGAAGTGTCAATGCTTCACAGATGCTGCTACTAAGAGAGGTTTTGCTAGTGTGAAGTTAATGCACATCAGATCTTCGTCGAGAGGTTATGTCCAGTAGCGTTTATCTAAAACAATGAGTGACACACTCTTTGGGGTTCTGTCGTCGTCGCCATTGTCATTGTCGTCGTCGCCGTGGAGGAATAAAAAGAAAAACACTATAGTTTCTTATTTCAATTGTGGAAGTCCTTGGTAGAAACCCCTATACATCTTCAATAAGTCATAGAGGATCTACCCGAATGAAATCCTATTTTAGCTAGTTACTTGGCTTGTGGCAACTGTGAGTTTCGTGACATTTCAAATAAATTATTTTTTAATTATCTATCTTTACAATATCCTAGAAATGTGTTTTTTTTGCATTTTCTTCTTTTGTGGTTAAAATTTGGAGTTGAAGGTCATGAAGTTTTTGATGTTAGTTTATTCATAGATGAGCCTTTTACAATAGCAGTTTGAGCATTATATGACTAAAACCTTCAAATTATTTATTCTCACTTAATGAAGCAATGAAGTAGTTTGAAGGCTCTACTCTTTCATTTGTAAGGCACCACACAAAACTTTTAGTTGCTGATTTTATTATGTTAATTAAGTGCCAGCCTTTGATTCTTCTACTTATTGCTTTTCTCTAAATTTCCTCTCCTTTAATTGCTTTTAAAGGGAGTCGGTGAACAACATCTGTGGTTGATAGCTATTATGACGGTTATTTCTTCCATTAAGATAAAGAAGTTTGCGGATCCCTGAGTTTATTGCAATTATAATCAATAACCACGAAACGCTTGGTTTCCATTTTGGTTGTAGGTGTAACCAACTCGCTATTTAGGATATAGCAGAAAGAAATAATAGAAAAAGAGCTTAGTCTGATGGATTTAATTACAAGTTATCAGTAACTGGTTCTTGGCGACTTCTTTTGTTCCAGGCCATCTTGGAAGATACTCATACACGGACTATTAGGTCATGTTCTTGGTCTCCATGTGGAAAGTTATTGGCAACGGCAAGTTTTGATGCCACAACTGCTATATGGCAACAAGTTGGTGGTGATTTTGAATGTGTTTCTACATTGGAGGTAGTTTATCTTTCATTTGGAATGGGACAGACATATAACACAAGCAAAAGCTAATATAACATTTTAAACATCTAAGTCTTGTTATTCACGTGTATGATACAAAATAAATAACTTAAAAGCATACATTGGTTAATCTTATGTACTTGGTTATTGTTTTCTCTTGCAATGTTTGATTCTTTGTTGTTTCTCATACTAATTGTTCATAAGCAAGTATGTGTCTGTAGTAGTGATATGTGTACTTCACTTTGTAGTTGAAGTTTCTGATAATCAACTCAATAACTTATAGCATTTAGCAGTTTTTTTAGCATGTTAATGGAAATAAATCGACAGTAAAATTTGGGTATTTAATATGCTTCATTCTCATTTGATTTGTATATTTACTTACATCTCATTTATTTTTTTTTGCATGCTGCCAAAGTAATCTTAAAAAACTTTGCATTTGTTTTCTCTTGTACAGGGTCATGAAAATGAAGTGAAGAGTATTGCATGGAATCCTTCAGGATCTTTGCTTGCAACATGTAGTCGAGACAGATCTGTCTGGATCTGGGAATTGCAACCTGGTAATGAGTTCGAATGTGTTGCAGTGTTGCAAGGACATACACAGGATGTCAAGATGGTGCAATGGCATCCAGATCTAGATGTCTTGGTTTCTGTCAGTTACGACAATTCAATTAAGGTATGGACTCCTGTTCTGAGTGTCTAATTTAACTGAAATCTATGCAATCATTTGTTTAAACCACATCCAGCCGAAGTGTAAAACCTTCTGTTAATGCTAGGTATGGGCTGAAGATGGAGATATTGATGACTGGCGCTGTGTGCTAACATTAGGTGAAGATAGCAGGTTATTGAATTTATCTAGGATGCTATAATCAATGTTAGAAGTCAAAGTTAATCATCATCATCATCAATCTTAATCCAACTATTTGAGGTCCTTTTATCAATTCTTTTTTTACAAATTGATCCTGTACAATGCAAAATTGGTATCAGGTCTAGCTTATCCCTTCTTGTATAACGTCTATCCAATACTAGCATTCATCAAGGCAAGCAATCAGCATTAAGACTTGCCATTAGCACTATTTCCTTAAATTACATGCCTTCTTACTTTCCAAAGAGAAGGCACATGTCTGACTGCACTCATTATGGTAATGGAAATTATATATCTGATCTAGATGAAAATAATCAAGCAATCATGTATTAATCTTGAAAAGTTATCCACCAAGTTAATTGGATAAAAATAATCAAGCAATCATCTATTAATGTTGAAAAGTTATTTACCAAGTTAATTGGATAATCATGTCAGTAGAAGTATACCTTTCATAACATGAAAAATGTTGTCATGACTTTGTATGATCAGACTTTCTTTATGAACAAACTACCCTGAGCTATTATTTCCCGGCATAACGACCCTAATTTTCTTTTTCATTGCCTATCCAGTCTGATTTAAGTTATTGATCAACTTGTTATATTGGATGGATCTGTACAATATGGAGAAGGGACTCCACTGAAAGCTAGGAAACAACATTTTGCAATTTTGGTTAAGGAATAATAAGAACTGTAGGCTAGAAGTAGCTTGATTAGATATATACATAAAGATTTAGATAAATTAGAGTTAACACCACAAGTTATATTGGGCTGATTAACTAGGGAAAGATGATTTATAAAGGTGACCTGAAATAGTTGGGATAAGCCTGCTGCTAATGATGATCTGTTGATCTAGTGGTGCACTGTTTATTGTTATCCTAAGTTTTCTGGATTTTGTACTTTTAGTGGTCATTCATCCACTGTTTGGGCATTATCTTTCAACCCCGATGGAGATAGAATGGTCACCTGCAGGTATTCTGGTGCTTTTATTTTGTCAGTTGTCACTATATCATGTTGATACTGTGGTTTTCTGAGATGAATGGTTTTTCTGTTTTGCGAGTGATGACCTTACGGTGAAGATATGGGACACTAGCAGTAATCCATCTCAGAACGCTGGTGGGGGGAATGCATCATGGTGAGATGACATATTCTGTTTAGCAACCACTATCCATTTTATTTTCTGTGCATTCTCATTTGAGATGTTCATGAATGAAAACTCATGAAGTTGCAGATTATCTAACTTTCAATGTCAAAGCTGTATGATTTTTGTGACAATTTTACATAAGAATTGCATCAATCTCATTATTGCGCGGTGTAATGTTACCAGGTTTCACCTCAGCACTCTATCAGGATATCACAATCGAACAGTTTTTTCAGTTGATTGGTCGAGGCAAGTTCGTTGTATTGGTATTCATGATAGACATCCACCTGCTGCTCTAACATTTCTTTCAATTTTGGCATTAAATTATGATTCGTTTTATCCTTAATCCCTTGCTTTTTTGAAATTACCTATGCTGTATAGCACATCTTATTATCTTCTTAGACGAGCAATAACCCATGGTTTGTGAATATAATCATATATCAAGATGCTCTACTTCAACTTACTGAAGGCATTTGCATTATATAGAGAGAGAGGAAGCGAGGGAGGGCAGGAGAGAGGGAGAAAAAGTGGGGAGGCCTTTTTGTGCTACATATCTGGGACTATGCGTTTATGCCTCACCAGTTCAGATTATATGCTTATTTGTTATTACTCTTATAGGTACGTTTTGTTATTGCTTTACTTTTTTGTCATTTCCATAATTACAGAGATGGTGTTATTGCTAGTGGAGCAGCAGACGATGCCATATGTCTCTTTCATGAGGTAAAAGACTATTTGGTACTGTTGGCACCTCTTTTCTTTACATGATTGCTTTCTGCTGCAGCCTGTACTTTTTTCATTGAGATTTTCACAAATCGTATTACGGGCACTGTAGGAGACATCTCTTTTTTTCCCGGCCTTTATAATTGCTGTTACTTAGCTTTCAGTTCGCTTTTGACCATTAAATGAAATATGAATGACATGTCCTCTCTTTGAAACAATGCCAGTTTGTTTTCCATTTGTCACTGAAAATTAACTCACATTCTGAACAATTGTATATGAATCCCTGTTAAAATTAAAGTGTCTGATCCATGTCATGTTGGCTTGGATTATTTCATAATCGTCTACTCTCTTCTACTCATTTGCATTCTTTTGTTTACTGTCCAGAATCTGTGATGACTTTGGATTTGCCTATTATTTAGTGCCTCCTATCATTATTATTTGAAAGTCAATCTGCCTATAATTATTAGTATCATGAAGCTACTTGTTTTAGTGGATCAAAATCATAGGGATTTTGCTACAACAAACCAAGTGGGTATCATTATTATTTGAAAGTCAATCTGCCTATAATTATTAGTATCATGAAGCTACTTGTTTTAGTGGATCAAAATCATAGGGATTTTGCTACAACAAACCAAGTGGGTATCATTATTATTTGAAAGTCAATCTGCCTATAATTATTAGTATCATGAAGCTACTTGTTTTAGTGGATCAAAATCATAGGGATTTTGCTACAACAAACCAAGTGGGTATCATTATTATTTGAAAGTCAATCTGCCTATAATTATTAGTATCATGAAGCTACTTGTTTTAGTGGATCAAAATCATAGGGATTTTGCTACAACAAACCAAGTGGGTATCATTATTATTTGAAAGTCAATCTGCCTATAATTATTAGTATCATGAAGCTACTTGTTTTAGTGGATCAAAATCATAGGGATTTTGCTACAACAAACCAAGTGGGTATCATTATTATTTGAAAGTCAATCTGCCTATAATTATTAGTATCATGAAGCTACTTGTTTTAGTGGATCAAAATCATAGGGATTTTGCTACAACAAACCAAGTGGGTATCATTATTATTTGAAAGTCAATCTGCCTATAATTATTAGTATCATGAAGCTACTTGTTTTAGTGGATCAAAATCATAGGGATTTTGCTACAACAAACCAAGTGGGTATCATTATTATTTGAAAGTCAATCTGCCTATAATTATTAGTATCATGAAGCTACTTGTTTTAGTGGATCAAAATCATAGGGATTTTGCTACAACAAACCAAGTGGGTATCATTATTATTTGAAAGTCAATCTGCCTATAATTATTAGTATCATGAAGCTACTTGTTTTAGTGGATCAAAATCATAGGGATTTTGCTACAACAAACCAAGTGGGTATCATTATTATTTGAAAGTCAATCTGCCTATAATTATTAGTATCATGAAGCTACTTGTTTTAGTGGATCAAAATCATAGGGATTTTGCTACAACAAACCAAGTGGGTATCATTATTATTTGAAAGTCAATCTGCCTATAATTATTAGTATCATGAAGCTACTTGTTTTAGTGGATCAAAATCATAGGGATTTTGCTACAACAAACCAAGTGGGTATCATTATTATTTGAAAGTCAATCTGCCTATAATTATTAGTATCATGAAGCTACTTGTTTTAGTGGATCAAAATCATAGGGATTTTGCTACAACAAACCAAGTGGGTATCATTATTATTTGAAAGTCAATCTGCCTATAATTATTAGTATCATGAAGCTACTTGTTTTAGTGGATCAAAATCATAGGGATTTTGCTACAACAAACCAAGTGGGTATCATTATTATTTGAAAGTCAATCTGCCTATAATTATTAGTATCATGAAGCTACTTGTTTTAGTGGATCAAAATCATAGGGATTTTGCTACAACAAACCAAGTGGGTATCATTATTATTTGAAAGTCAATCTGCCTATAATTATTAGTATCATGAAGCTACTTGTTTTAGTGGATCAAAATCATAGGGATTTTGCTACAACAAACCAAGTGGGTATCATTATTATTTGAAAGTCAATCTGCCTATAATTATTAGTATCATGAAGCTACTTGTTTTAGTGGATCAAAATCATAGGGATTTTGCTACAACAAACCAAGTGGGTATCATTATTATTTGAAAGTCAATCTGCCTATAATTATTAGTATCATGAAGCTACTTGTTTTAGTGGATCAAAATCATAGGGATTTTGCTACAACAAACCAAGTGGGTGCGAATGAAGTAGAGTATCATGAAGCTCACCCACAAATGATAATAGCGGTGGGTGAAGAAGTTGAGTCAATCGAGTATGCTGGTCAAGCGAGTAGTTGAGTACAGAGGCTATCAGCATTCATGTTGGCCGCACGGGAGTCAAGTTGCAGATGCAACGATGAGGTGCAACGTAAAAGCAGGCCGTGCTTGCAGATGGTAGGGGAATTGCGAAGAGTGAGCAAAGGCACAAGTGGTCTGACGCATTGAGAATCCTACACGTCATTATGGGAGGGGAGATAGAGGGAGGTGGGATGATGATGATTGTTGTTGGACAGTGAGGCCGTCAAGGTCGGTGCGGTCATTAGAGGTGCAGCTGGTGACTGGGGAAGTTGGTGATGGGCAGCGGAGACCCACGCTTAGGTTGTGGACTTGGACACAGGGCAGGCTATTAGGGAGTTTGTTGAGTGTTCATACCATCAATTGACATATATATCACTTTTATCCTTTGTGAATTAGAATGCCAGAATTACCTATAGAGTATTGGGTTAACTTGAGAAAGCCATTCCAAGGACATGGATACAGGGGACCAGGGGGAAGATTTCTTTCGAAAAGTTGAACACTAGAGAATTACCTATCTTTGTTTCCATTATAGCATGAAAGGGCATTCTAGTGCTAGATGTAACAGCAAAAAGGATTGACTATTTTGGAGAATAAATGCACCACCACTAAGAATTTTGTGAGAGAGGTGGGTAACAATAGGGAAGATGAGGTTGAACCTTTAGTTGAAAAGGAGGCTAGTATATAGCTGTTGTCGGACCGATTCCGAGCGAGCCAAAGGCAACTCGAAATCAATCCGAAATTGAAATTGGACATGATTCAAATTGGCTCGGCTCGAATCGACTTATCGATTTGATTCCGAGCTGGCTCGAATCTAGATTTGAGTTGGCTCATTATGCTAAAAAATGTATGAATATTATGTATCCAAGGAGATTTGATTCCTAGACCTTGGAGAAAGCAAATTTTAGTCCTCCTCCATTCTACCACTAGACCACTTATCTAACTTATATGTAAAAATATTTAATATATCTTATATCAAAATTATTTACACTATACATATAATTTTGAGCTAATTTGAATCATATTTCAAGCAAGCCAAGGTCAATTTGAAATCAGCTCGAAGTGAACTTCCAGCTAAAGGTCTTAGCTTGTGATTCTATCCAAAAATTTTGAACTGATTTTGAGTCGATTTAAAATCTGAACGAGTTAGATCTAAGCTTCGAATATTTTTGACACCTCTAGGCTAGTAACAGCGTTGAAGTGGATTATGCAGGTTGTGGTGCCAAATCTAAATTCTAGGCCTATGTAAGATCATATATCAGAAAATTGTAGTGGGAGGAAACTGAAAAAGGGCAGTTTATGGGAAAACAACACCATATGCTTCACCTTCAGAATTCTAACAATGGGAAGAGTACAAGACAATCCCATCCCACGATGTAAATAGAAAGGCAGTTGACCCTGTATATCCAACAAATAATAAGGCCAATCAGCAGTCCAAGCACTGTGATGAGAACACTTGCAGGGTAGGACAGTGAAATGTGACGCAAAAAGGAGATGGCCCTACTCAGGACCCACTAGTCTTCAAGGCAGAAAAGAAGAAAGCAAATGGAAGCACGACGGGTGGGAAGACAAAGGCATCACTTATGCAGAATCAGGAGTCCATGGGACGGATCTTTTGGGTAGGCAATGATAGTGTAGTTAAGGAGGTAAAGTCAACTAGAAAACAAAGAAACCTCATATAGTGCTAGAGGGAAAGCATTGAAAGGGCAGGAATTAACTGCAAAGGAACAAGTGAATTATCCAGAAAAGGAGAGGAAGATAGGGGATAGTGGACAGGTGTAAGGAGGAGGGGTATTAATCAGCCTATCCCTGATTAATATAATTTTTTGGAGTTATTATGGTGCAAGGAAGGTTAGAACCCACTATCTTGTTCAATTGTATACATGTTCGTATACATGAGTAGCTTATGCGAGACACCTTAATAGTGAAGAGGGAAGAAGACTTGCACTGCCAAAAGGAAGTAAAGACTTCAAAATAAGCAATCTGCTGTAATTCTAGGTGTCTCATTAGGAAGCATGAGTACGGTACAACGATATGGATAGGATGCTATATGGATACAATAAATCTTTAAAAAGTAGAATATAGATATTTCAGGATATGCTAATTATATATAATGTATCATATTACCATAATTAAGATATTTATCATTATAGATCATATTTACGTGTGCATCTTGTTGACAGGAATTTCAAAAAAGTTCTTTGAATTTTCTTAAATTTAATTACACTTTTTTGTTTTCAAGCACAGTTGGTACTCCTAAAAGCAACATTATGAAAAAAATGAGAACATTTTTTAACAATCATTGAATTTTAAAAAGTTTTAAAATTTGAATAATATCTTGAACTCTGTTTAGTTGCCTTCCCAACTAATCACAGAATATGTTGGTGAGTTAAGAACCTAAGAAGGTTAAGCCTAGTTTCAACCTAAATGCGACAAAATTCAATTAATTCGATACAAATGAAATACAATATATAAACAGTATAGTTACTGTGGCCTAAACCCATATATATACTGATCTAATCAAAGTTGATATATGTCTGCGTTTCTTCAAATCTTTGACTTATTGAATAAATAGATAAAGCAAAAAAGAAATGCCAAAGTTATATCCTTTTTACAATACAGGTTTGGCTAAGGTAGAAAAGTTAAGCAACATGATTGGAAATCGATGGTAGTAGTGATACGCATGGCATCCTTAATTAACTATTAATTGAGGTAAAGAAGTAGCAAGATCACTGGCGTGTGCAAAATCATTAGAAAAGGTTGGCTAAAATAGAGGAAGCAGTAGAGTGCGACAGCCAAATCTTTTTTTTTTTTTACTATTAGAACTTTAGCGTGTAAGAGATTTTCTGCTCTCCCAATCGCGTGAACCTGTTGTGTCATTTTCTAATCATGAACCGTCAATCTAAGCATGAGCATTCTTATATGTACAAGCCTTTTTTTATTGTAGATCGAATCGGCTGGTCAAACATATTGTTTTCTTTAATTAGAAGTATTAGGAAGTATTGAGCAAGTATCGAATTAAACAAAATGATACGCTACGTGGTGTATCTGATATATATTGGAGTATAGGTGTTTGACGTGGATACAATAAGCTTCATGAAGTATCGATACTTCATAGTTGTCTTACCATATCCTCATTTTATTCTCTCTCTGTTGGTAGGAAAGAAGATAACTAACATACCCAATTATGTGTGTATGTTACTCGCTCTATATGTCATCCTCGGTGACTCCTTTCTCCCTTACGGGACAAATAATCTCTTGTGTTCTTAGGAGTTCCTATCATCGACCTAGATTGAGTAGATACACCATGGTATGGCATGTTGGTTGCTACTGTCCGTTCTGACACTATTAGGCCATGCATTTATGTCCCTGGTTGTTTTTTTGTATAGGTGAGATATGCATTCTCTTGATATATTGGTTGTACCTTTTATGTTTAATGCAAGGCTGATGCCAAACCTTCAGAGAGATTGCATATCAAAGTAATTCAATCGATGATTTGTTCTTAGATAACTGTTCGAGATATTGTAGAGACGCTTTTACACAACTATTAGACTCATATCAAACAAGTCATCGATCGAATTACTTCGATATGTCGTCTAATTATCATATAAGATTATTTTTTAGGTGAATTACTTTGATATATCGTGAATAGTTATTTAGAAGCACATTATCTATTGAATTAGTTCAAGATGTCTGATAATTGTGTAATTATTTTAACATATCACAAATAATTGTGTGAGTGCAAGTCATCGTTAAAATGATTAGAATATTAAAGGGATTGGCTTGATATATTTAAGAATAGGCGGTAAATATGATATATAGATGTATTTATGAGGTTGGTATGAAATTGCTCTTTTTTTTCTCATATGATAAGCTAGCTTATTTTCAAGTTAATTTTTAGATTATTCCGAGGTTAAAGTGAAAAAATTGTTTGGATAATTATCATTGACATTATAGCTATCACAATTATAGCTTTTTCTTGGTAAATGAGAATAAATTTAGATTGAAGACGTTTTGTTAAGATAATAGTTATATATTTGGTCATGAGCACAATATAGGTTTTTTTTTGTTAAATTTAAGCAAATTGTTGTTTGGGATAAAATAAATGCGTATAACCCTGATTTGGATTCGAGGAGTGCGAGTTTAGAAGATCTTTTCATCAATACACATTAAATTTATGATTTTGTTTTGAAAAAATAATGACAGCAATATTCTGCTCTAATTTTACATCTCTACCTACAGGATGATAATGCGCCATCATACAGATTGATTCTGAAGAAGGAAAATGCTCATGATATGGATGTAAACTCGGTTCAGTGGAGTCCAAAGGTAAATATTCTAGTCAATTAGGGAAGGGATCCCGTCTGGTTTGAGATTTGAGCAAGTTGTTATCAACTTGAAATAATTGATTAAGATTTTGTATCAATTTTTAAGTTGAATCAAGTCTTGAGCTAAATTAATTTCATTTCATGATAATCTTTTATGGGGAATTTGTTTCAATGTTATTGTAATGTTATGTTATGTCATGTTATTGGGAGAAAATAACTGTTTGGTTTGATGACGTGTTTAAATACCATTACAAAAAATTATGAAATTATCTCTAAAATGGCATCTTGATGTCACCCAAAATATCGGGAATATCTAGATCATATCAGCTCCCCTATGAACAGAAGCAAGAGAAATCAGAATAAGATGTGGGAATTTAATTTCATAGTTGAGAAGCAAGAGGCTATAATTTTAAGGGCAAATTATTTTTAGATCTCTGATATTTGTTAATTATCCAACAAACAATATTTGTTAGATAACGATAACATTTAAATAACATTATGATTTAGATTGTGTTGATCCACACGCCCCCTTAGATCATAAGGAAATCGAGTTTATATAGAATTAATATTTACCAAGGCGGTTTTGTTTTTCGAATATGCCCAAGCTCCGCTCCCTCTTTTTCTTATTAAACTAAGGCTTTTTGGATTAAATTTCCCCAGGAACCCAGGATTCTGGCTTCAGCAAGCGATGATGGCACTATAAAGCTATGGCAACTCTCAGAAATCTGCTGAAATATTTTTTGAATTATTTCATCTCAATCCTTTCTTTCTTGCATGAAATGTATAGAAGCCTATGTTTTCTTGTGATTGAAGAATGAAATGTTTTATATTTTTTTCCTTTTTCTGTCGATCTTTTAACCTATGGGATACTGTTTCAATTTTTGACAGTAATTTTGCACTGCTTTTGCATTTTTGCTTGCAGTTGTCCCCTCGCAGAGCTAGAGTTTTTAAGATTGGGCTGGTGTCTTACAATTTAGTTTTCTCTTTAGTTGTTTTGCTTGTAAGATTATTTTAATTGTGATTAAATTTTATTTGCGTTAATATTATCACGTAATCTTAAATATTATATAAATATCTTTATTTTCAATAAAACTATATACTTTATTTTACATCCTATTTTGAATGTAAAATAAAGTTAATTTTTTAATGAAAATTATTGAGTATGTATAGTAAAATAATATTTTTTTTATATTAGAATTTATATAAAATGATTAAAAAAATTTATTTATTATTATTATTTTTTTAAATTAGTATTATTTTGGTTCTGATTTAGTCTTCGTGTCAAACAAGGCTCTTATAGTTATTTGAATGACCACTGTCTCCTTCTGTTAGTTATAATTATAACCTAATATTGACATGATATTTTACGTCTTGTGATGATGATGATGATCACGAATGCATCATCTTTATAAGATCATGAAAGCCCAAAGAGTAATGGTTAAAGGCAAGTAGGAATTTACACGGGACGACAAAGTTGAAGTAAGCAGCAATGACTCTTAAGTATTCTTGATAGTTTTCTCAATTAATCGAGGGAGATGTAGCACATCCCCATATGTATGAGGCGTGATATGTGACGACCATCTGCTTTGAATCACAGTCAAGGCTTGACTCGACAATGATTCAATGTCCCTGGGTCGAAAAATTATGTGCAGAACTAATGTTGACGAGTCACTCAACTCGCAAATAAAACATAATTGAAAAACTGAACTGGTTCAATGATAAACACGCGAAGAATTCTAAGACTCAATTGCTTATCTTGGACGTAAACAGTTCTATTTTTGTGTTGCTGTTGATCTAACTTTCCTTGTTACTTTATATGTTTTCAACATTTTCGTCCAAGGTTGATGCCGTCGTATAACTTCCTACAAGAGCATTGACTAATTATTCTATCTTGAACTTATTATTTTTTAATATAAGTTATTATCAAATATAAATTACTTATTATATTTATTAACTATTGAACTAATTATTTTATTATTTTTTATTTTATTATCTTCTCCTCTTAACATAAATATGTGATTTATGTTCTCTTATTCTTTTTCCTTTTTAGAAATAGATTAGGAGATGTCCACTATAGAAAATATAGAAAATTTAAAAAAAAAAATCAGAAAAAAATGAGTTGATAATAATACAAAATCATTCTCTCAAATGTAGAAGAGAACATAAATTATATATTTATATTAAAAAATATATAATAACGAAGGAGAAATAGAAAAAAATAATTAGTCTAATAAATAATGAATATAATAAATAATTTATATAAAAAAATAATATTAAACAAGAATAATTAGCTCAACCTATATTATATATATATATATATATAACACGTGATTTTCAATTAGATTTTTTAACTCGTTTATCTCGTTTTATTCCTTTTATTTTAATCATTTATTTAATCTTATTCCCCATTATTTTAATCTCACTGCTACAGCTGGCAATTACACGATAAGATAATATTAAATTTCACTTAATTACCAATTTAGTACAATTTTATAATATTACAATAGCAAGATTCATATTATTTGTCTTCAAAAAAAAAAAAGATTCATATTATTTTAATCTTTTTATACAGATATTTCTCCTCAACTTTGAATACACATTCCGGAAGTTTTTATTTATGCTGTTTTTTAAATAAATTTTATATATTTCATCATATATAAATATTTTGAATATTATACAAAAATTAATATTAAATTTTATTTAATTTTACTTTCTTAAAACATAAATATTATATTAGAATTTTTTTTTATTTTATTAAAAAATAATCTCTCAAATAAACAACTTATGATCTAAATTCATATTAATATGTCATTCCGAAGGCTCCCTCTACTTGGATTACAAGTTTACAACGCAGCCTTAATTCATATTAAATTCATCAAACTAATTTTTATATTTATCCAGAACCATTTATAAATTTTAATAATAAAAATTAATTTTATTAATATATATGGTGCATATGAAAAATAATTTAAAGTAATATTAAAGAGAATTATGTATAATTACGTAAATATAAAAATCAAGTTCGATTCAACTCAAAATTGGATAAAATTTTAAGCCACTTATATTAAACTTGACTCAAACTCAAAATATTCAAATTTGAATTGAGATAAACTCGCTCGAATTAGTTGAGCTCAGGCCTTGGGTTTTTTTAGGCCAACGATTTTTTTTTTCTTTTTTGGACTTTTAATAGTTTAGGGAGAAATTTTTTGGTCGTTGTGTGCACAATTTGAATGAATTTATATACACGTGAAACTTTGTGATTGAGTATTAACTGATTCGAGCCCGTCAGTGCTCGAGTCTAAAGGGGCGTTTGGTTCAATGTTATCTTGGTGTCATGTTATGTAATCTAGATATCATCTTTTATTTAATAATTTTATAATCTAATAGAAGATTTTTTGTAAATGTCATTAAACCTAACAGTTGTTTTCTCTAGATAACATAACATAAGATTAAGATAACATTGTACTAAACGCTCACTAAGAACTTTTCATAGGGCAACATCGTCTTTCTTTCTTGCAAGCCTGGCTGACTGACGATGATTCCCTTACCTTTTAAAAAATAATCAATTTTGATTTTTTTTTTCGATGGAGTAACTAATGATTATTAATCATAATGTAATTTGAAATTTAAATGTTCATCCTCAAAGTTTTATACATATATATATATAACTGTCATTTTCTTATATACAAATATTATAAATAACAAGAATTTACTGTTAAGCATTGTTGACGTGAAAAAAAGGAATTTTGAGAGACAACGGTACGCAGAGAGCTAAGCGTGATGGTTAAAACTTAATTAAGAGTGATAGCATCCAGAGAAACACACAGGAATTTAAGGTGGTTCAGGGAGAAGTTTCCCTACATCCACTGGGTTGCCCGTGAGAAGGATTTCATCCAGAAGAAAAAAGGATTTGTCCCAATGATCAGTACAAAATTGTTAATGAAGAAGAAGAAGAAAAAGAGAGAGAGAGAGAAAGAGCTTTTTTATATCTTTAGCTTCTTTCTTGTTACAGATATATCTCCGCTATGTAAGATCCGCTCTCTCCCCTTCCATGGGCTCAACCGGAGACATATATAGGTGGACTATAGCAGAGCTCTACGAATCCATTTGAGGGGAATATCGCTTTTGTGCTGAGCCTGCCTTGTTGGTCCCACCGCTGTCGGCTTCTAAGGGAGCTAGAAGTAGTGGATGGTGCATGCGGCCTTTAGCTATTTGCAATTTATGGAAACTTGTGGTGGTTGGAACATGTAGCGTCTTGATCCTCGCGACGCATGGGCATCGGGAACTACGCGAATAAGGCACGCTGATAGTGACAGCTGGAGCGGACGAAACCTCATGTTCGGTGTTATGATGATAAGTCATAAGGTCAAACCCGAGGGTATGAATGGCTGCTGCACTGATCACTGTGGCCGGCGTTTGTGGAAGACTGAATTAGCGAGATCGAGGTTCGAGATCTGCAAAACAAGAACTTAGTAAATTATGATTAATAATAGAGATTATGAGAAGGTTCCTCAGAGGTGCCACGTGCATGCCGAGATGCAGCACTTGAGCCACGTGTTAAACAAGTATATTTCAAAAATAATATTTGCATTCTTCTTTAAAGTACTGGCTTCAAGGCCAACTAACATTAATACTGGTTTTTAGATGGTCTTATATTTGTTTAGTGTAAGGTACAATATTACAATATTACTGTATCGTATCTAATATAATATTATGTTGTGTATAAAATTATATATATATATATATATATATATAATATGGCATACAGTAATTAAATGACAAGCTAGTTGATTTATATATTTTAATATATATTATAGAACAGAATGCACTTAAATGTTAATTTAAAAAGTATGATTCAAATATAATAAGAATTTTTGAGATGCCAAATAGCAATATTTGTATTTGTCGGACTTCTTTGTAATTGTATTGAACTCTTTTAATCAATTTAATAGTGCAATTATTTAATTAAAATTTTGTATTTGTAATAAATTTTAAGGCTATTATTAAAATATTCAACTACTATTTTTACAATGGTACAGTTAACACGCAGCTCCAGCGCTGCATCAAAGTCGTACATGTGGCTCCTAGGTAGCACTAACTTTTTATTTAAATATTATTATTTTCGCAGATCCCAAGCCTCGGCCACGAAGGTTTGGCCAAACATCATCCACGACGAATCGGAATCATCTCCTAGCAACATCGATGAAGGCGTTCCTTAGCTGCGCTTGTCGCTGTCGGCGTGACCCGACTGCGCCTTTTCCCAGTCATACAAATCAAGGACCCGCATGCTTTAGTCCTTAGAAGAAATACCAAGATCGAAAAGTCAAGCTCTCCATCCACTACTTTCGGCTCCTCCGATGGCCGACAGCAATGAAGCCATCAGCATGGGTTCAGCATTTGTTTACTCCATTCTCTCCCGGAAAATCAGGATGGAGCTGCACTATCCACTGCCTATAAATATCCTTAAAAAAGCATCAAGAAAAAGAGTTTTTTGGAAGAACAGAATCCTTCTTCTATCATCTTTGTACCAAGAGCTAGAGATAAAGAAAGCCCTCTCTTTCTCTCTCCCCCTCTCTCTCTATCTCTCTTCTTTCTCTCTTTGTACTGGTCTTTTTGACCGCTCTTTTCCTTTTTCTAGTGAAATTATCTCCCGCTGATCGCTCGGTGGATGTAAGAGATTTCTTCCCTGAACCACCTTAAATACATGTGTGCTTTTCTGGATGCTTGTTATTATGAACCTTAATCACCAGACTTAGCTCACTGCGTGCCATCGTCTCCCGGGACTCTTCTTTTCTCTCTTTTCTGGGACCCCCTGCATCCCACGTCAACAGGTACGTATATATAAGTGACAAAATCTTAATTATTTGACAAGAACACATTATTTAGATTATCTCCATATTATTACGTAAATTGTTTTAAAGTACAATACTTGGGAACAATGTCATGTAATAATAAAATCAACACAAAAGTTTATGAAATATTACTATACAACTCTTTCATATTATCTGGACTCATATGCAAAATACCATAAAATTAATAATTTAAGTTTTCTTGATGGAATTAATAATTTAATTGCTATTTTAATTTTTAACGTCTTGGTCTTTTGGGCGGGTCCGGGCCGGGCCGCCGTTTGAATAATAAATTCTGACCTTGCTATCTGGGTCGTCAGACTATAAATATACGCCGGGCAGCACGCCGTCTGCCGGCACTCTTCTTCCCCCGCCCGCCACCGTTAGAAAACTAGGGCACGCCTCTTCTTCTTCTGGAGTCATCTTCTCTGTTCTCTTCTGTTCCCGGACGCCGTTGTCGGAGGGATTCTCGATCTCTTCGTCTTCGCAGCTTCGCTATCTTCGGTTAGCCATCGATCTGCTATTACGCTTTCGTTTCTTTAAATTTTCTACTGATGGATTGAGACTGATCGAATGGTTTTATTTTACTTTTTCGGCGCCTCGATGGAAGCTTGATCTGATTAAAATGGAAAAATGAGTGTTGTCTATTGGAAAAATGTTCACGACTCAGGATTTTATATGGGGCTTATACCCACTATTGCCACAAAACAGAATTGATTTACTCTCAGAGTTTTTTCGATTTCGTCCCTTAAACCTAAGTGGACCCAAGAGGATAATGGGGTTGTAGTAACTTTTCTATTCTTCTTCGGCTTTCGATAGCTTCAAGAGGTTGATTTTTCTCTAGTTCTCCATACTTAACTTCACTGTAGTATTTGTCACTAGCAATGAAAGTCTACAAAACTTTCTGTGAATCACATTTCGTAGTGGCAATACCTCTCCTTGGTTCAAGTCTCACTTACCTTTCTCTTTAATTTTCTCCCCTTTAATAAAAAAGTTGGATAGCTCATCATAAACTCCATGGAATGGCCCATGGTGTTCACCTGCCTTTGAGCTTTGTGCAAGAATGTATAGTGATCTGTCAAGAAACATGACCTTGTCCCCATGCTTTGCACTGAGCTTGAGAAAGATCTTTCAAGATTTGCGGGTGATCATGATCTAGGTCAGAAGATGTGTTCTTTAGCTTCTAGTTCTTGTCAGAAAACAAAAAAGAAAATGACGAGCCTCTTCATCTTGACTTTATAGTTGATGGATGTTCTCAAAAAATTATTTTTCGAGGTAGACTTTCGGGATGCTTGTTTGACAAGCTTTTTTTGATCTCTCATAAGGAGGGATACCTTAAATAGTATCTAAATAGTATTCCCATACGAATTTCAAAAATAGTATTCCCAAAAGTTTTCAAAAGAAGATATAGTGCTGCAAGAAATTCAAGAGGCCTCCAAATTTCCTGTACTAAAAATGCCACCCATTTGATTAGTTCAGTTACCGACTAAGGTTCCAACTAATCTAGAAGAATCATAACACGGATAGTATATGTTGGTGTGTGAAATATGTATTCCCTATTTATGATACAAGCCACTATCCTGGATTTTTTAATACTAGGATTAGTAGGATTTGGTGATGGATAATGATTAAGATCTGAGATTGACATGTATTGTTTGCCCAACATTATAAGCAAGCTTTATTTTAACTTGTTACTTTTGTAATAGTAATTCTCCCTATTGATTTAGGAAAAATTCATCTAACCACATAAATCCTTATGTTTCATTTTCTTCTCATCATCTATCCTCTACTATTCTATCTTAATAGTATCTTGATTCAATTTTGATCCCAACTGTGAAATGATACCAAGCTTTAGTTCATTTCAAGTTTTTGTATGCTCATGCACCAAGTTTCTGTAACCCTTCAAGATTGTTTCTCCTATTCTAAGATCACATTCTCAAATAAATTTAAACTATTTTGCATGGTACAATAGGGCTTATACTTTCTCTTATTATTCATTTCAAAATTGTGTTTAAGTTGGTTGATTGCCCATGAAACATCCTTTTAGAAACATTATATTTTGTTCCACAAGCTACTAGTTAAAATTTTAATTAGGCCAATAATTGATGTCTAGCATGGTATCTCCCCCTCCTTTATGCTCACACTCATCGAAGACTTTAGATTTTCTTTGTCTCATCATTCAACATAATCGAGGTGATTAGGTTCTTGAAAAGAACACCATCTTGTGCAGAGTTGCTGAGAGACACGACAATTTCTCAACTATCTAGCAATTAGTTAACTGACAAGTGGGCTTGTAGTTTGTCATCAAACTGCATCATCATCATTGTAGTAAGTTGGTTGATTATGCCCTACATCTTATTCAAGTTGTTGGAGTTTGAGGCTCCTCGAAGCTTCATGTTGACAAACTTTTTTTAAGATGATTTTGTTGTTTGCGATTTGCTATTCATACCTTCCAACTTATTCCATAGCCCATGGTTTGTCTCCTCCTTCGACACTAGATTATATACACTGTCATTTAGCCACATTCATATGCATCTTGTTCCCTTTAGCTTCTTTTCTAAGCTCAACAATGACAATGTAATTGTACCATCGCAAGAAATCCTATGTCTTGCAACTTGTGCTTCCAAATCCTGTAATTTTTGCCATCTCGGCTCACCATCTCAACTCACATCAAGTCCGCCATCCTCAAATTTTATGCAGACTGGCTCTGATTCTATTTGTTAGTGCTATGATACAGTATTTTTAAGAACGAAGTCTAACAAATAAATATTTTCAACAACACCTTCAAAGATGATTTTTTTTTTTTTTTTACTTTGGAGTATAGGATCTTGTACGACTTGAAGGAAATATATGCTCTAGTGTAACAAGCATTTCCTTGAAAAGGACCACGGTGTTACAGATAAACACTCAAAATTTTATGTGGGTTTTCACCCATGATTACCACAAGTTAAGCAACTAGCTTACTTTTTAGATATTTTTGACTTCTGTCCCTAAACATAATTAGAAACTAGAGAATAATAGGGAATAAGTAACTTAACTTTTCTATTTGTCTTTTATAGCTTCTGAAGGTTTCAATCAATTGATGTTATGGATCTTTAGACTTGAGCGAACGTGTTACTAGCAATGGAACTTTTCGAAAATTTCTTTGAATTAAACCTCAAAGCAACAGTACTTTCTCTTGGTTCAAGTTTCACTCACCTCTCTCATCACCTTTCTTACCTTTTTAGAAATGCTAAATGACTCATCGTGAACTTCACAACATGAGTTCAAGCTTTATGCAAGCATGTATGTTGACCTATCAGGTACATAGCCAAATACCCATGATTGCATTGGGCTTAAGGAAGATCTTTCAATATTTGTAGTTGATTATCTTCATTGGCAGATGTGTCATTTGTCTTCTGGATCTTGTCAAAAAATTAATTTTTCAACAAGCCTCTTTATCATGTCTTCATAGTTTCTCTTTTTAGTAAATTTTTTGTTTACCCTAACATTGTAATTTCCCCACTCCATTTGGAAATTATGGTGGTGTGGGTTCTAACTTGTGACTGACGCCCTGGAACCAAACAAGCGCTTCTTGACTTCTTGATGGATGACTTTCTCAAAAACTACTTTAAGGTTGATTTTTTGGAGATGCTTGTTCGATAAGCTCCTTGGACTTCTCTCAAGGAGCGATACCACAACATAATCGAAATGGTATTTCTCATAATATTCCAAAAGCAAATATACTATTGCAAGAAATTCAATAAGATGAAAAGTTTTCTATTCTAAGAAAACAGTGTTGACATGTGAAGTATATATTCCCATAAGCTACTATTGTGGAAATTTTGACGGTTGAGTATATACATGGGTGTATATTATATTTTCGAAATAATAAGATTGGATTTTGGATAATTACTAAGATTTGAGATCGTCTTGCACTGATTCGCTGGCACTCAATTATACAAGTGCAAGCCTTTATTTTTAATTTGTTATATTGGAATAGATAATAAGTATTCACAATAGAATTGTATTTTTTCATAAAAATATTATTTTAAAATCTAGAAATAAAATAAGTATGTATTTCATCCCATTTTTTAATTATAAGTTTTGTATTCTATAGTTTTTTTGTAAGCTGAAAATCTTGAAACGCGACATTATTATACAGAAACATAAATATGTATCTTCTGTTTTTGTTCATATGTTGTCATGCAAATCTTATATATTAGTCAAGTCGTTTTTAAATTATTTTTTTCTATTTGTTACATCCACATGCTTCTTTGAGCTTGTGCATCATTGGTTATATCTAAACATATTTTAAATATACAACAAAACTAGATAAAATATATTAAATATAAATAAAATAGAACATGTACATACAAGTTGTATTAAAGCAAATTTTTTGAATGAGCATAAATTATTCAATTATCATTGTAGGAAAAATTCATCTAACCTTGTAAATCTTCATGTTTTTGTTGCTTCTCATCATCTATTCTCCACTATTCTATCTTAAGAGTTTCTTGGTTTAATTTAGATCTTATATAGAGTAATAATGCATCAAGTTTCTGTAAATCTTCAATATTATTTTGTTGGTGCTACAGTGACATCCTAAGATAAATTTAAAATTATGTGCTTGGTTTGATATGATGTTTTGATTCTTATACCTTCTTCTTCAATTCAAAACCGTCTCGTTATTCAAGCCCCATGAAGATTTCTTTTCTAAACATTGTATTTTGTATGCTGCAACTTACTGGTTAAAATTTTGTTTAGGTCAACAATTGACAGCTAACATAATGTGTCTATCTTAAGCAGTCCTAATCATAGTCTACAGAATGTTTATACTGGATCTTCCTCCAGAAATTAATTTGTGGGTAATAATAACTTTCAATTAAAGTTACAACAATGAGTTCGAGCTTTAATCCCAACTAGTTGATGTTAGTTATATGAACTTACTCATTCATCAATAATTATTATGCTTTTTGTATGTGCAAGTGAGTCTCAAGTCTTTTTCTGTTCATCCCTTACTTTTCATGTTTGGTGACTTTGGATCCTCTCATTTACCTCTATGGGTTTATAGGTCAGTAATAGACATGGTAAAATCAGCTTTAAATATCTCCTATCTTGCTCTCAAAGGTGTATCACCCAATCTCTAACATACTATCTCATCTCCAATTTGGTCCAATCAAGTATCACCACTCATCCTTATCACAGTTTTTCATTTGATTGCATAATACTTCTAATCTCCCATATTGTACAAATGATTAGGCAATAGCCTTGCAATTTTTTTTATTATGTTCCTTGAACACCACAATTTTCCCTATCACACTTATGAATTGTTGTACTGTGGATTTGAACCTGTGGCCCTAGTGGCCAGGGTAAGCTCCCACGTCATTTGGCTGGAAGAAGCTCCACTAGCCTTTGAAAACTTTTCACTCAACCTAATATATCTCTTCTCATGGCATAGAACTTCTATATTGTCCTCCATTTGACCCATCATCGCTTGATATGCTCTGGGTACTTCGGATAATTGTCTTGAGATATGTGAAGTTCTTAAGTGATGCAGATCATAATATTCTCATTTATTTCATCAACTGCAGTATTCCTTTTCAAAGCTATTCTTTTTTTGTCCAGGCCCACATTATGTCAACCATTAGCCTCCTCACTGCCTGCCCATTCAGAAGTGGCATCAAAACTCAAACTCGTTCCTCGGTATCAACGAGAACCCCAGCTTCCCTTGGTTCCACAATCCCCCTCTCCAAGCTATTTGGGCTCAGCTCTCCAAGCTCTTTCAGGGCTTCTGCTATGGCAGTCTACAAGGTGACGCTTGTTGGCCCGGACGGGAAGGAGAACGAGTTTGAAGCCCCGGAAGATGCCTACATATTAGACTCAGCTGAGACCGCCGGAATGGAGCTGCCTTATTCCTGCAGAGCTGGAGCTTGCTCCACCTGTGCTGGCCTCTTGAAGTCTGGCTCAGTAGATCAGTCCGACGGCTCCTTCCTCGACGACACCCAGATTGCCAGCGGGTATGTTCTGACCTGCATCTCCTACCCCAAGTCCGACTGTGTTATCCACACTCACAAGGAAGGTGAGCTCTACTGAAGATAGAAAGTTGAAGGTTCATTCCCAGAAGTGGTCTTCCTTTTTTCTCCCAAATTTGATTCAACTCAGAACTGTAGTTTGTGGAACTATCAGCTTAACATGATGCCTAGCTATGCCAAATTTATCTGTTTTTATTTCTCTCATTTGATTCCTTTGTATTCTCCTTTATACAATCATTTTTGTTATAGTTTGTCTTTAGTCTTAGCCACATTTTTCTTTATAATGTTATTTTAGATACATCATCTGTTAAAAGTTTATTTATGGCTACACTCTTGCCCATACATTTATATGATGTTAGTTGTTATTTTATAACCCTTTATCATTTTCTTTTATTCTATGATAATCCTTAGGTACTTTTTATCTACAACAACAATAAGCCAAGCTTTTATTTCACTAGCTGAGATCAAATATATGAATCTTTTGTTTTCATTGCGTTCTATTAAATGATAAATTTTTATTTAATTTCAAATACGTAAAGCTTTAATAATCTATTTTTTTCTTATTAAAGTTTTTATTGGCCTATAACTTATATGTTTAAATCATCTAAAAGTCGATTCTTTCTAAAATTGTATTCAATTGAAGGCATTTCAAATTTCTCATGGATATGTTTATTTTTCATCTTATCTGTAGGTATTTTTTATGTAAATCACTAAATTTTGAATCTTAAAAAAATTTGTGAAGTTATCGTCCTAATTTAATGATGCTTGAAATTTTGAAGCTAATAAGTCACCAATATCTTCAAAATATGGTGCTGAAGATGATGTCATTTGAACTTAATTATCATGCTTCTTTGGTGATCAATATATAATATCGAACCTACATTAAAACAATTAAAACTAATCGATTCTGAATCATCAATGAATGTGAGAAATCAGGAAAATATAATGGCAACATGAATCCGCTAGTCAAATAGTCTTAAAGAGCACGAAATATATTGCATGCTAGCTAGTAATCTTAAATAGTCTTAAAGGAGCCACTTTTCGTCAATTAGCTGAGAGGTGAAGCTCGTGGCGGAGGCTGCGGTGGTGGTGGTGGTGATGGTGGAAGTGATCTCCGGCGAAGCTTTCACCGGCTGAGACCATCTGCGGCCACTCTGCTCTCACGTCTCTGGTCACCTCCAGCAACGAATCCCTAACCTGCTCCGCCTGCACCCCTTCGTTGTCCCTCTTCTGCAATAGAAACAATGGAGTTGACTTGAAGTCAAACATATTGGTCAACTTTAGTCAAACCAAGAAATTAAATCAATTTTATATGTAATATTATGTAAACTTATGACTAATTATGCCCAAACTAGTGCCTAATATAATATATTCAAAATGACACTGGAGAGCAAGGTGAATATATCCATTTTATCCATATGAAAGTAATCCAAATAAAAATTTGTTTGTTATAATTATTCAATTAAAAATGCACTTTTTTCAATTTATAGATAATATATTAAATGTAACTCAATTGAAAAAAAAATACTACTTATAAACCTATTAGATGAAAAGCAATTATCACTACCAAGCTTTTATTCCACTAGATTAAGTTGGCTATATGAATTTTTTATTTTCATTGCAAATTATCAATTAATAAATTTTTATTTAGCTTTAAGGCCTTGTTTGGCGCAAGGACCAAAACAAGACCAAAATAATACTAGTTTAAAAAATAACAATAATATAATAAATAAATTATTTTAATTATTCTACACAAATTTTAATATAAAAAATAATATTTTACTTCACATACTCAATAATTTTTAATAAAAATATAAATATCAAAATACTCGACTTGAATATTTTGGTCTAGAATGTAAAATAAAGTTGATATTTTTATTTTAAATTATTGAGTATATAAAATAAAATAATATTTTTTATATTTGAATTTGTGTAACATGATTTAAAATATTTATTTATTATTATTACTGTTTTTTTTTAATTAGTACCATTTTGGTCCTTTTTGGTCCTCGCGCCAAACAGGACCTAAGTGTGTAATATTATTTCTTATAATTTTTTATCATATTTTTTTGTCTTCTTCTTTCTCTTTTCATGTAGCCAAGATCCATTAACTCAACGTTTTTACTAAAGCTTTAATCGGCCTATGATTCACATATTCAAATCATCTAAGTCGACTCTCTCCGAGTTTATCCCCAATTAATGTCGTTCTAACCTTCTCGCAAATATACTCATTTTCTAATTTATCTTTTTGTGTATATTCACTCATCTACCTTAACATTCTTATTTCTACAACGCTTATTTTATCTGTATGTTTTTTATTTATAAGTCAGCATTCAGCATCATATATTATTATTAGTTTTACTATTGTTCTATTAAATTTACCTTTTAAGTCAATAAAATTTTTCTATCACACAATATATTAAATATATTTCTTCACTTATCCTCTCTGTTTATATCATGCCTACAACATTATATTTGTTTTACTAGCTAATTTAATATATCAATGCCTCCCTTAAATATTTGTTTGGGATATACAAACATAATTTATAATTTAAAGTAATTCTACCTATAATTTGCTCTCAAATAACTATATATTCAGACATTATATTAACGAAGTAATTTAACGTGTTCTTATGTAACTATTAGACGGCATATTGAAACAATCTCAATTATTCGACATATCAAAAACACTTCAATATATATATTTTTTTGCAAAGAAAAAAAAGGGAGGATTTACATACAAGACATTGAATTCATCACAAATTACGCATTTCACCATCGTTTAGTAAATATTACGCATATCACACTGCTTATGAGTTTTACATTTCTATTGTAACAATAGCTAACATAAGCAGAGTGTGATATGTGTAATATTTACTAAATGATGATGAAATGTGTAATTTGTGATGAATTCAATGTCATGTATGTAAATCCCCCAGGCACACATATTAAAATATAGATTTTTTTTTTTTTTTTGCAAGAAATTAAAATGAGAAGTACCTCCACCCTGAAGACATTGAGGACGAGGTTGGTGGAGGTGGTGACGTTGGCGTTGGTGACCTCCAGGCCTAGCGAGCTCATGGCCTCCATCAGCCTCACGAACCCTCCCGGCCGCTGCTCGCAGAACACCTTCAGAAAGAACTCATTGCCCTCCACTGCCTTCACCTCAACGTGTGGCTGCGCTTGAAAAAGTCAAGAAATAAATACTGATTTAATAAGTAAATATTATAAATTTATGTAGATATTTTAACATCTAAATATTATTTTTAAATAATAATTTCATAATTTTTTATACGATTATATACCTACACATCATCGTACTAAATAATTTTTTTTCTCTAAATAAAATGACATAACATCAACATAATATTGAACAAAATACGCCCAAGTTATTAAAACATACTGCAAATATTTCTAGGACTTCTAACTTAAAATAAGATTATGAGGATGCGATCAGTAACGGACTCATCTCTCCTACTCGAACTAATTATGGCTAGTTCGTGAGAAAGTGGAAGGAGCGATGATATATGATCATTAAGATTACTGTCGTGTATCTAAATCTCATATAAATCAAAATCAATACTTCGATCGCCATTTTTTTTAAGATTAAGACGTGATAGCAATCTTATACGTTATGTCATGAATATTCTTCTGGCTTCACAAAAAAAAAGATCACTAATATAGATAAAGCGACGGAAATTGATTAATTTTGCAAGTTCAACTAAAATAAGTGAAGAAAAGAGGTGTCTTTTTGTAAGAATATAGAATTATTCTTAGTTGACAAATTACGAACTTAAAATTTTAGATCAATTATTAATTTGAGATTTCACATAATATAAGAGTTAAATGTTTCAATTTTAAATATATGTCGCAAAGTAAAATAAACAGTGCGTGCATGACCGAACATACAAAAATATAAATTTATTCGTGTAACACAAGCTATTAGCTTAAACATTGAAGTCGGTTAGTAATTAACTGTAGATTTAATTACACTTCTATTAAATTAAAGACAGATTTACATGTGTACACTTTAATTTATCTTCAATTACATATTAAATTTCTTATTTTTTAATTTTACAACTTCATCCCTCAAATTTTCTAATAATGAAAACTAGTAGAATATGTGTATTTGCAAATATATTTATAATATTTTGTATATACATATTATTAGTGATAAATATTCAAATAATTATAATCAGCAAAAAAAATCTTTTAAAAATCTTGAAAAAATACTAAATATGTTATTTTTTGGATAATTTAGAGGGTAAAATTGTAAAATTTAAAAATAAGAAATTAAATATGTAATTCAAGATGAATTAAGGGGTATGTATGTAAATGCTCCTAAATTAAATTACATTATTATATAAGTCAGTAATAATTAATTTCTCAAAGGAACCTGCTTTACCTATTTGATAATTGCATTAAAATTAAAAAATATGTAAAATATAAAATAAAATATTTTTTAATATGTAAAATATATAAAATGTGATAAAAATTAAATTATTATAATTATTATTTTTCACAGTAAAGTAATCGTTTTAATCTTAATTTGAACTGCTAAGCGGTGATTAGGTTACTAGTTTCACCTCCATCTGCGGCCCCTTATCGTCACCGCCGCCGCTATGTTCGCCGGAGAGATTGTTGTGCTCTGTTTTTCTGCTCGCCAGCGGCGGCGGCCTGGAGACCTCCGTCTGACAGTTGCTAACGTTGTTGCTTCCGTTCTGCTTCGCGGCCTCGTCGTCGGCTTCATGATCCGGAGGATGCCCGTTCTCCTCCAGCTCGTCCTGCAGATCCTTGATCTGCTTCAGGAGCTCCATCACGTAATCAATGGCGTCTCCGAGGATCGAAGCTCGATCCATCTTCGAGATGTTGGGAACCAGAGCTCGCAGTGTGTAGAGGCGCCCGTTGAGCTTCTTCCTCCTGCTCCTCTCGGCGTGGAGATTCTTCGAAGGGGCTCCCCGCTTCACGCCGCGCCCGGTCGTTGTCCGCTGGTAGTCTTCCTCCTCCCCGTGGTCGCTGCATTCTATGGCGCCGGAATCCATCGCGCTCCCGCCGGCCGCCTCCCTCGTCATCGCCGACGACTCCCCGCCGCTCATCAGAGACTGCTGGTACGCCGTGAGATCGCTTACGTCGTTCTCCACTGTTGGTTTGCCGGAGACGACTAAGGAGTCGGCGATGGAGCCGTCGAATAGGTTGAGGGAGGAGCTGTAGAGGCGGAATTGGTCGGAGGAGCTGTCCCAGGGGAGGTTCTGGGGGTCGACGGCCGGCGGGGGAGGCGGGGGGACCCATGGGGGGAAGTCGTCGGCGGTGGGTTCTGGCTGGTGGAGATTTGGATGGGAGTAGCCGCATCCATCGACGTCATGGTAGTCGCCGGCGCCGCTGACGAGGCTCATGGATTCGTAGGAGGGTGGGTTGCACTGCGACATAACAAACTCTATGGTGCTCCGCTCTTCTTCCATCTGTTTGCATGAAGTTTGGAGCTCACGTGAGTTTCCCCTAATCATATATATAAAAGCATTCATGGTGAAGAGAGAAAGAGAGAGAGAGAGAGAGAGAGAGAGAGAGAGAGAGAGAGAGAGGAATGAAGTGTGTAGCTCAACAAGGAAGAGGACACGCCAAGATTGTTGTTCGTGATCATGCGGTTGAAGGAAATCTATCCGTAGAAGCAATTAATTAATTATTTGTCACATAGAATGCATGAATTGCAAATATATTAGGCATAGTATATATATATATATATATATATATATATATATATATTATATTAGTTATGCTATTATATTAATTAATATAACTTTTAAGTTGTAGATTAAAAAATAAGAGGTTATATATGCATGGGTTTCAACATTAATTATATGTCATCATATATGATCATGAACTTTTCATGTAAGATGTTTTTTAAAAGTAGAGGTACATAGCACTCCAATAAATTGATCAATATTGAGATTAATATATACACTAAAATATTATTCAATGTATTAAGAGGTTAATGATCTATAGAATAATGCACTAAAATATATTATTTGATCAATGTATTAAGAGCTTAAATTAATTTATAATATAATGTAACATTCAACTCAAATCTACAATGGGCTAACTTTAATTGGTTAATTTATTAGAGTGCATAATTTTTTCTTTGAATATAATACTAATTTTACATTAACTCGAATTAAATTTTGGCAGGCCCAAAATAGACTTATCTTGAGTCAAATTGACTCGAGAAATGATTAGAGTTCAACCGAACTTTGAATATTTTGAGTTGAGTTCAAGTAACTCAGGTCTGGCTAGAACTTTCAGCACTAAAGTATGATAATGATTTAGATTATTATTTTGATTTCACAATTTATATAGACAGTACCCTCTAAGTCAAATATTTATAAGTGGTATCCCTAAGTCCAATATTTATATACGGCACCTCCCAAACAGAAGTTAAAGTGGGAGTGATGCCTATAAAAATAGGAGATGTCGTCTAATATTGAACTTAGGAAATACTACTTTTAAATATTTGACTTAGGGGGTTTCGCCTGTAAAAAAGTTTTCTTGTGAGTGATAAATGTAAATTTTTCTAATAATTATTAAGAGGGCATTTGGTTCAATGTTATCTTGACGTTATGTTATGTTATCTAGAGAAAATAATTATTTGATTTAATGACATCTATAAATAGTCTTTTATAAGATTATAAAATTATTAGTTAAAAGAAGACATCTAGATATCATAATATCTAGATTACATAATATAACACCAAGATAACAACGAACCAAACGACCCCTAAATAAAAATAATGAGTCTATAATTAGGCCTTACATGCTTCCAAGAGAATAGCTCCACCAAGAAGACTCCATGCATGGGAACCAAAACCCTAGTCTTCTCCCCATCTGTTTCCTGCAAATAATGCAAAATTTTCACATTATAAATTAAGTTAAACTCTTAATATATATATATATATATTTTTATTTATTTACAAAAATATCAAGTGTTTAAAATAAGGAAAGCCACACATATAGATCTATAAAGCTTACATGTGAACTGGAATTTATTATATTCCAAGTTGGTTGATTTGATACCAAGACTTCTGCATGGTTCCTGCTTCACATGATTTTATCACACATTAAGTTTAGTGTATATATATTGGCTACACATAAAATATCACAAAGAAATATAAGCTTACTATGCACCATACACTTATGTAAGAATTATTATTACTGAGAAATCACCTATATGGCTTAAGTGAAGTTCAATGGAGAGAGAACTTACCTGAAACTAAGAGATCTTAAATTTGAATCTACATTAATACAATTTTTTTTTAGGTTGAACTTAGAGAATTGTCGTATTTGACAAAGAAGATAATAAAATAATAATAATAAATTTATATGATTTATATATGTAAGTTATATATATATATATATAATTAATGCTTAAAAGTGTATATTAATATGTGTAATTGGGTGGTTATAACGAAAGTGAGCTGAGATTTGGGTGATCAACTGATGATTATATTTAAGAGACATTTATTTTAATATTATAGTATGTTTTTTAGAAAAATTTATTGTTTAATTTGATAATATGTATAGATAACATTATAAAATATTATATAATTGTTATTCAAAAAGTGACAACTATATATCATACTTAAATAACATGATATTATAATATCAAGATAGCTAGTATTGAACCAAATCCCTCTTAAAGAAATTAATGTTGCATTTGGGTGGTCTTATATATGATAAAGTATATATAATTAATAATACAAATTGTAAGTTGTTGAGGTATATATGTAATTGTTCTCACATAATTATGTATAATTTAATTTGTGCTTGGAAAGACAAATATATTTGTGCATACGGGGAGGGTAGAGTACTTATTTATGAGCATTAAAGTTCAATCTTTGTGAACATTAATAGTTTATAACACTGTGTAAAGCGCCTATCCTTCTATTTTTTTTTTTGAAAGTGTGGCATTTAGTCATTTCATTGAGCAAAATCAATAACATCAAGTTATATCTCAGAAGAGGAGGTTACAAAAAGTAATAGGTAAAGGTATATTATTCCCGCTAATTATAAAATCTCCTGCTAATTATAAAATCTCCCGCTAATGCATTGAGCTAAATAATTTGCTACCTTATAATTTATACCCATCGGTACAAAGCTAACTTGATTTGATAAAAAAGTATCAAGACTAAGAAGTGTATCTTCTAAGAACGGGTCCCTCTCTTGGACACTAAATTGGCCACCACTTTACATTTGATTTGATCCTTTTATTTAAGTATACATTTTAAAAGAAAAAATATTATGCAACTCTAGTAACTAATCAAACATAATTTAAGATTTTATTTTACTAGATTATAAAGTGAATAAAAATTAGAAAATATTTGATTTAATATTATTTTGATATTATATCATGTTATTTAGATATCGTGACATCAAAATATTATCATTTGAGAGATAAATATTTCATTATTTTTTAGAAGATTATAACAATTTATGTTATCAAACCAAATAATTATTTTCTCTACATAACATGATATAATATCAAGATAATATTAAACTAAATATCCCTTTAAACTATTAAATAATCTAATAACTTAAAACTTCAAACTATAATTGGTTAATTATCGGGGCAAGTTAGCCGCTCTTGTTAAAAATATTTGTGCTTAATCTATTTTTAAAATTTGTATGTAATCACCCACATATAATTTTTTATTTCTATACATATTTATTTTGTGGATTTCACATAGGATAATAGTAACTATAATTTTTTTTAACTTTAAATTTATATTTAAATTAGTTGGAAACCCCAAGAATAGATGCATTAATATGATCTTTGAAATACATATTCATCATGTTTTTTTTTTATGATAAACCATATTTATTTTTATGTTAGAACTCTTTTAATTAGGCTTATAGCATTAATTAATTGAAAAAAATGTATATACAATACCATATTTAATAATATTATAGATTTTACACTAAATTTTTAAAAATTACAAAACTTATAAAAAACTTTAATTACAAATTACATTATAATTTAAATAATAATTATTAATTGAAATAGAATATTGATCTATTTATACACCTAAAATAAACTCTGGCGTATATGATGCCTTAGGTATAGAATATTGATTTGTTTATATACCCAAGTTAATCTCTGGCGTATACGATGTCTTAGATCTTACAATGAAGTAAATCGGCGTTAGATATGATCATCCACTTTAACTTTCGTAGGCTTTTTAATCACCTTCAATTCATCCTAAACAACTAGATATTATCATTATTAATTTTGATATATCGAGTTTCCATCTCATTTAAATCAATAGCTAGAATCTGATCAGGTCAAATTTGGATAAGATAGTATAAAGAAAAAATGAAGTGAATAAAATGTAATTTATAATTCAATTTTTTTATATATTTTGTATTTTTTTAAAATTAAATATAAAATTTATACTTAATTTTTCGTTAATTAGGGTGAAATGTGACCTGAAAGAGGGGAGATAAGCCAAGGAGGAGTCGAGAGGAATGGAGGAAGGGAACTGAGAGAGCTCCTCACAGGCCTTGCTTCTCTGGTGAAGGAACATGACATCTCTGCACGGCTCCCCATTCTTCATGCCTTCTCCCCTTCCCCCGCAGCAGCATCCCATCCATTCCAGTACTCTAATTTAATATATATACATCCATTCTAATGAGATTAAAGAAGAAGAAGAAGAAGAAGAAGAAGAAGAAGAAGAAGAAGAAGAAGAAGAAGAAGAAGAAGGAGAAGGAGAAGAAGAACCTTCGGTCATAAGACAGCTTCCAGAGAATGCAGTAATCCCACTCATAAGCACTCACAAGCAGCCTCAAGCCTTCGACCATGGCCTCCATCTCGCATGCACCCCTGCAGCCAAAATAGACACAATAAATATCAAAAGCCTGCAGCAGAGGATGTCTCTCTCTCTCCTTCTCTCTTTATCTCTGGGTATCAAAAAGGGGACTGCTTCCCTTCTCGTCTCTCTCTACCCTTTTGACTGTACTGAAGATAGAAGGTAGGAGAAGAAAATTGGAATCAGCTGATGGCTATGGATAACTGCAGCATCTCTCAGGAGACGTACTTCCTGCAGGAGCTCACGTTACCTTTAATAAGAAAAAGGCAGGAGAGAAGCAGAAGAAGAGAGAGGGAGAGAGGGAGAGAGAGAGAGAGAGAGAGAGAGAAATGGAGAAGATCCCACATCGCTATTTCTAGCTTATTACTACTGTGTGTGACCACAAGCAGTAGGTGAGGTGCACTAAAAGTGTGAGAAGCTTTCTCTCTCTATGCTGACCTGTCACTTCAGAAGATCTTACTGCAAACTTTTCATATTAATTAGGATTAATTATGTAAAGTAGTATCTATAGTTTATTTATAATTAACATTTATACCGCAATTTTTAAAAATTTATCACAAAATTCTTATTTTAAAAATATTATGACACTAAAATTACTGTAAATTATAATTATTATATAATATATCTCTACTAATGATTTTTATGAATATATTGAGAATCTTTTCTTTTAAATTTTTTAAACTCTCCCCCCTTTCTCTACCCGGCGTGAGTGCGTGCACCGGCAACCCGTCCCCTCTCCCTCCTCTCTCTCACCAGTGTTGATGAGGCTGCAGTAGTTGGCATAAATATAAAAATTGAAAAAGTGGAGAGATCTTCTATATATGTAATATTAGGTAAAATATAGGAATTTTTCAGTAAATTTTTGAAATCGTGAACCAAATAATAATTATGAGTTGATTATAGGAATCTTTTAGTAATTAACTCTATTAGTTATTGAGAAAGAAATACTAATGGGAGGTGTGCGATTAGTTCAATATTACGTTGATGTTATATTATATTATTTAAAAAAATAATTAATTAATTTGATGATTCATATAAAACATTTTATAAAAAATACAAATTTAATTTTAAAAAATATCACATATAATATAACATAATATGAAAATAGTATTAAACTAAATATCTTTTAAATTAAATTATTGAACTGAAGGTATATATTTTTTATTGTCATAAAAAATATATATGTTCTTCTTAAAATTTGTACATATTAAATTTCAAAACTTATACATATGATTAAATTTAAGAACATAATTTATATACAAAATATTTCTATTATTGTCACAATTGTGCTAAGATATCTATGCTCAAATTTTAAAATATATTGTAATATTTTTCATTTTTAATTTAATTGTATTTCCTTTTAATAAATTGTCATGAATATTACCTTTGATAATCATATCAAATATCATATTAATCTAAGTATTTACGTATGAACTTAAAATTTTAAGTACAATATACAAATCATAATATAAGTCAGAATTATATTATTTTCTTGCATTTAATTTTTATATTTTGCCGGAAGAAGGGAAAGAGTAGGAGAGGGCAATATTGGAGTAATTTTTTCTAATTAAATAATAATTAAAAAAGAGATCCAGTGCGCGCAAAACAGACGAATATCGTTAAACTATACTTAATTGAAATATTTAAATTGATTTTAGTTCAAAAAAAAATGATTTTAGTGGTAAATTACATCAAAGTAGGGGTGATAATATATGATCTGATCCGTGAACTCGATCCGAACTTGATCCACAAATTTTGGGTATGGATCATAAATTTTGATCCATTTATTAAATAGGTCGAGTTTGGGTTAGGAATAATCGGGTCGGGTTCGGGTCATAAATTTTGACTCATTTAATAAATGAGTTAGGTTCGGGTTGAGGCTATTCGAGTCAAGTTGGATTCGAGTTCGACCCGAACTCGATCCACCGACCCATTTTGCCACCTCTACATCCAGGTATCTGAGAGTGAGAGAGGAGCGAGAACGGAGCGAGAGAAGGGGATAAGAGAGGAGGGAGAGAAGGGTGGCTGGCCGCAGGAATCCACAGTTAGGGGTGTGACTTTGGCAAGAAGATCATTAGTCGCTCGACACTCAGATCGATATTTAGCCACGAGCCAAGGTTGGATCGAATCGAATTGGCTCGATTTCTTTTTTTTTATATTAATAATATATTTAATTATTTATTATAATTATTTATTACTTTTACGAAAGTATATATTAATTGTGGTTAGTATATCTGTTAAGTAATCTAGCAGGTGTAATTAATCTAATTTAAAATTCTAATAAAAATTATTTTTTTAAGAAAAAACTTTGACTTCACGAAGAGTTTGAGTTGGCTCAATCAAGGCTCGAGGCAGCTCAAAGTTGAAACGAGCCAGCTCGAACTTGAATCGAATTGATATGAGCCGAGTTTGAATCGTGCCTGGCTCGGCTCGAACTCGAATCCTTCTCACCCTATCTGCGCAAAATTAAAAATTAAAAAATTAAAAATAAAATAATTATGAGTATAAAATAAATTTTTTGAATTATTTATGATTTTAAAACTCAAAATTTAAATTAAAATATGATTTTATTTTAAAATATTATAATTTTATATTTTTTGTGAAATATGTAATATTTTATTTTTATAATGAAATATTTAATTTTTTATGATTAAAGCGTCGTTTATGTAAATGACAAAAGAAACTTAAAAATATGCTTTTTTGTAAGAAAAAATGCAACCACGTGCTTGTCAGTAAAAGGTCGACCCATGTGTGGTTCTCCCAGTGCCAGCTCACCTCTCTTTAATCAGCTCCATAGTCACTAACAGCGAACAAACGTTTCTGCCAACGATACCTTTCCACATATTCACAACTTTTAAAAAATATCGAGTTGCTATTTTCCAGTACGGAATGTAAAATTTAATTTTGACCCTGTTTGGCTCCGTTTTATTGAAAATCAGATCAAAACAAAAATTTATTGAAAATTTTCTATAAAAAGATTATTTAAAAAAATTAAAGTTAAAGGTAAATCACACCATTTTATCAAATAATAATAATAAATTACACCAAGATCCTATTTTAAAGTTAAAATCATTCAGTTTTATAATTTTAAATTAATATTAAAATTAAAAAAAAGACTAAAATACCCTCAATCTCTTTCCTATTTCTCTCACCCACCGTTTTGTCATAGCCCGTGTAAGCAGAATAGTGACAAAACTAACACTGAATACAAGGGAGGGGGCGGATGACAAAACTAACACAGAATAGTGACAAAACTAACACTGACAAAACTACCTGCCCCCTCCCCCCTCTCTCTCCCCGTTTTAAAGAGAGTGAGGAGGAGTGGGCAGATGCCTACCAATTCTCACCGGCGACAATTCATTCGTCTCTGGTTGATAGTGGAAGAGGGACAGAACTGTTGATAGTGGCAATGAGAATAAGTGGAAGAGAGGGAGGGAGAAAAAAGAATACGAGAAATTTCATCATTTTACAAAAAGTAATATTCAATAAATAAAAAAAGAGAACTCATATGTTAATTTTTTGAAATTACGAACTTGTGTGATAATAATCATTAAACTAAAAATAATTTATTTAAAATTTAAATTTAAGTTGCTTAAACATAAAAATCATCCTAACAGTTTTTTTTTGGCTTTAAGCACCTTGAAATTTATTATAATTTTTGTTTGCTGGAACTTTAATTTTTAAGTATAAGCTGTTTAAAATTTGTAGTACTTAAAAATTGAAGTTGTTACTAAACAAAACATAAAGTTAACATTTTGTGAATTACAGTGCCTCCAGGTAGGTCTGTGCATTTAGTTTAATCGATTAGTTTGGTAACCAAACAAAAAAAAAGATTAAGTTCGATTTTAAATTTAGTTAACAAAACCAACCAAATTAGCTTATAAACCAAATCAAACCAAACCAACCAAATAAATATCGGTTTGTTTTGATTTGGTTCGATTAAAATCATATTATTTTATCTCAAAAAATTTCTTAATCTTCTTATAATGATATTAAATATTATTATATTAATATCTAGATAATAACTTTAATATAAGAGTAATTTAGCACAATGAGTAATTTAACTTGATAATTTAATCGCATTATTAAAATAAACTAACAAAAAAGTAGTAAGAATTCAGAAATAATTACATACGTCATTACATCAATATCATAGTATAATCAAAATTACATAATAAAATTTTTATTTGTTTATCAAAAATGATGAATATTTTTTCGAGTTTTCAGACAATCTCGATTGTAAGAATTCATTCTAATTGCCACATCTGAAAAAATACACTAAATAATTAGTATAAAAATACACTATGAGAACTCATAGATATATATACACTATCATTTCAATAAATTCAAAGTCAATGTTATAAAACTACTATAATACAACTGATTCGACCCAACCCTAAAATCATATTTATACTTAGGTTATTTAATAATCGGTTAATTCAGTTGGTTTGGTAAATATGTAAAACCGAACCCAAGCCAATTAACCGAAATACTCAAAATATCAAACCATCACTAAACCATTAGATTCTAAACGAAACCAAATCGCTAAATTTAAAGGTTCGGTTCGATTTTTTGGTTTAAACCATAGTTTGCACACCCCTGGCTCTGAGCATCTTAATTCACACCATCAAGCTGGCCACCTTTGTAGCTCACACTGTTGTTTTCTTTATCACACTTTTTTGTCGTTGTATGGAGCATATTAGCATCACTGCTAATTCCAACTTTGACTTTATTGTAGCATTTCACGACTTTGTAAAACTTGTTATTAGACTGCTCTGCCTTTAAGTTCACTTCTTCTGTCAAGTGCTATGATTCAAAAATCATAATGACCAACGTAAAAAATAAAAATAAAATCTTAAAAATTTAAGTTTATTTATTCAAAATCTACAAATCAGTTAAGAATTCAGATATATATACATATATAGACGTATAATTTACTATATCTTTTTAAAATATATTTAAATTTTATTATTAAAATTTATGTATGATAATAAACGTTGAGTTAAAGTCGGAAAGGATTGCTAATTATGTTAGAAGCCAAACTTGCTAAAAACCCATTAAGATTTAATATATTAATTAAAAGTCAACTCACTTCATAATCAAGTTGCCGTAATATCATATCTATTTAGGGCTTTTTTTAATATTCATCAGGGAAATTATATATTAAGATAATTAAAGTAATAGGAATATAAGATACATTTGTAATATATTATATAAAGAAATATATAACGAATATCATAAATATGTAATAATTTTCATAATTAAGCACAATTTAATTCAAAAAGCAGTTCAAATTTAACTATATTTTAATAATTTTTTGAATCAAGCTCGATATATTCGAACTGAGTCAATTGACTCGCTGAATCGTTTAACTTCCGAAATCTTCTACCGTAGCCAGGCCTTCGGCCGCCGGCCGGCCACTCCCCAACTCCAATTTCCCGACCGTTGGGCCCGAAACCCCACATGTTCTTGCCGTTGCCCGAAATGAAACACCGGCACTCGACCGTTACAATTCAAAAACACAAATCCCTCTTCTCCCCGTCAGAAAGAAAACCGCCCTTCTTCCCCAACGGAGACCAGAAGAAGAGCGGAGAATGGGGTGCATCTCCTCCAAGCTTCTCCCCGCCGCGGATCCAGACCCATTCTCCGGAGCCACCAATCCTCCAGCCTCCGGCAATCTTCCCAACCACATCGTCTCCCTTACCTCCTCCACTTATGGCGTTCTTAACCTTGATCCCTTGGAAGAAAAGAGGGAGGCCACCTCCGCCGTCGCCATCGTGGTTCCCAAATTCAAGAAACAGGGGTTCTCCGATCCGCCGCCTGAGATCATCAATTGGGTTCCAGCGGAGGATCTAGATGATATCCGGAGACGCATCTTGTCTCCGGCAAAGAGGCCCTCCCGTCCTCCGCCGGCTCTGTTCACTCCTTCACCCAGAATGCTGAGGTGGAAATTCGCTGGGAAGGAGAACAACTCTCCCATCCAGGTAACACCTGCGACCGATCCCACTCGTGTCCTGAAACCCCTGTTTTCGTCGGAGAAGAAGCAATCGACCGTCCGGCCGAAGAAATCAGGTTCACGGCGAAGCTTATCCCCCCTGTTTGATCCCGAGCTCGTGGCCTCCTTCGAGCGAGAGCTCCAGAGAGAAGCAGAGCAGATCAAGCGGATGGTGCCTCCAACTCCGAGAAATCGGAAAGCGAACGAAACGAGAAAACTTCTCCGATCTTTCGAGGAGAAATGCCCGCCGGGAGGGAAGAACTCCGCCGTCCTCTACACGACGACTCTTCGCGGGATCCGGAAGACGTTCGAAGAATGCAATGCGGTTCGATCAGTGATGGAATCCTACGACTTTCGAATCATCGAAAGGGACATCTCCATGGACATGAGGTTCCGCGAAGAGCTGAGGGAGATGATGGGTAGCAGAGAAGCGAGGCCGCCGATTCTCTTCGTGAAGGGGAGATTGATCGGCGGCGCGACGGAGGTTCTGAGGTTGGAAGAAGAAGGAGAGCTGGAGGTGTTGATGGAAGGGATTCCGAGGGCGGCCAGGAGCTGCGGCGGCTGTGGAGGGGTGAGGTTTGTGATGTGCAAGGAATGCAATGGGAGTTGCAAGGTGAGGGATGAGGTGAAGAAGAAGACGGTGAGGTGCGGCGGGTGCAATGAGAATGGGTTGGTCTACTGCCCCTTGTGCTGCCAAGGATGATGGAGGACGTAGAAATGGGTAGATTCATCATCTACCTACATAGATGTATGTTGTTGTTCTGAAGTTAATTCTGTAATTTATGTTTGTTGAGAATTGTATTTTGGAATTAATAATTATTCCTATATTATTATGTCTATAATTTCATTAGAAAATCAATGTAAATGTGGATCGAAGAATGCATGCAAACACGGAGATTTAACGAGCTTCGAATAATAATTTATTACTATAAAAAGTGCCAATTAAATGATTGGATGATTGGAATTGAAGGCATCTTTACAAAATAGAATGGCTTAAGTTTTAGCTGCGAAAGCCGTAGTTACAACTTACATTTATGTACGTACTTTAATTTTTTTATTATTATGATTATTTTTTGGGGTAAGAATTGGGTTGATGTTTCTGTGATAAGTCAATTAGAATTTTGATTTCGTTAAAATATGACTCATCAGTAAGTTTACTAGTATTAGTATGAATGCTATCACTATTCAACAAAAAAAAAGCTATCTACAAGTAAATAACAATTATGATAAATGATTGTTTAGCCTCAGGATTATTTTATTCTTACCCAAGACTAAAATGACACTCGATTAAAAATAATAATCGTAATAAATAAAATTTTATTGCATTCTACATAAATTTTAATATAAAAAAAATTATTTTATTTTATATACTTAATCATTCTCAATAAAATTTTACATTCTTATATTTTAGTTTAAGATGTAAAATAAAATTAATAATTTGATTAAAAATAATTTAGTATGTGTAATAAAATAATTTTTTTATATTAAAAATTATATAAAATATAATAAAAATTTATTATTATTATTATTATTATTATTATTTTTTAATTTAGTACTATTTTGATCCTAGTCTTAGGCATAACTAAAATGATCGTAAAGCCAAACAATAAAAATAATATATATTTATTTTTTTAATTGAGAAAAGTATGTGATATGTCGAGGATATTGGGGAACCTCATAAAAAATAACATTATATAAGCTCATTTCAAATAATTTTATTCAAACGGGCTGTCACATTTAGTTAGAATTTTTTTTAATACAAAAAATATTTTATTTTTAAAATTTAGTATTAAAAAATTTTATTTTAATATTAAAAAGTATATAAGATGTGAAATAAAATTAATTCTAATATTCATATTGTATTAATTCTATAATAAAGTAAATTTTTATAATTAAAATTTGTGTTAGATTAAAAATATATATCAAATCAAAAGGCTATTTAGAGTTATTTTTGAGTAATTTAAAAGATTTGATATTTGGAGCTATTTTTTACCATATTTTTAAAGAGATTTCCTAGGATCTTGTGCCTGTTTGATCAAGAATATTAAAGCAGAATCTATGCCTTGGCCATTTGGTTTCGAGTTTTTTTTTAGATATAAAAAAATTTTATTTTATTTTTTAAGTTTAATGAGAGAGAAATTTATTTTATTTTTAGAAAGTATTTAAAATGTGGAATGCTTTCAATTCTAATATTCGTATTTATATTAGTTGTGAAATAAAGTTGATT
Source organism: Apostasia shenzhenica (assembly GCA_002786265.1). NCBI lineage: Eukaryota > Viridiplantae > Streptophyta > Magnoliopsida > Asparagales > Orchidaceae > Apostasia > Apostasia shenzhenica. Next base: position 5,555,471 of record KZ451885.1, on the reverse strand, counting down.
TTTATAGTTGAAATTTATGTTGGGCAAAAATCTCACCTCGAACCAAACGAAAAGAGTTATTTGTTATAGGAGAATTGCTTGAGTAAGAATATTAGAGAAGAGGCTACTCCTTGGATAGCAGTTATGCAGAAGACTATAAGATGAGAGGCGTTTAGTTTAATGTTGTCTTAATGTTACATTATATTATCTAGAAAAAGCAATCGTTTGATTTAATGATATTTATAAAAAATCTTCTATTGTATTATAAAGTTATTAGTTAAAAAATAATATCTAGATGTCATAATATCTAGAACATAACACTAAAATAACAACGAACCAAATGTCCCTTAAATAAGATGTCAAACTAAGGATATATTTTTTAAAAAAAGTATGATTAATTAATTAATTATTTTAAAAAAAATTGAAAAAGAGAGTATGTTTGTAATATAACCAGTCGTTTTTTGTTAGACAAAAATTGCACGATGCTCGGGCGATTTTTAGTATACGGAAGTCGTCTGAACAACAGACGACTTCTGAGACATAAAAGTTGCCCGCCGCTCGAGCTACTTTTGTATCAATGAAGTTGCCCGAGAAGCGGGCGACTTATGTGTTACAGAAGTCGCCTATTCTCCGGGCGACATCAATATTATTTTTTTAAAAAAATTAAATGTTATTTTAAAAATATTATTTTATAAAATTTTAGGCAATAAAATAAAAGTAATTATAAAATATAAATTAATAATAAATTAAAAATGAATAAATAAATAAAAATTTATTAATTACCAATTAAATAAATATTTCCATGTTCACTAAAATTCAACACATTAATAAAAATTTATAATTAAAGTTATATTACGTGGATTTATTTTAAAATAATCTATATTATGAAAAATTAATAATGTGATTACAATAATAATATTATAATTAAAACATTAGCTTAAAGTAGTTATAAGTTTACCTTACATAATAATTGATAAACATATTTATATTTAAAAATTTAATCTAAAAACGTCATTGATTCAGAAATCATTTGTGACTTCTATTTAACGAAAAATAATTAACAGTATTAAAAATATACTCTATTTATTAATTTTTTAAAATAATATTAATTAATTAATTAATCATACCTATTTTTAAAAAATAATCTCAAACCAAGTTTCTAAATTACGTTTGAACTTACAATAAATGGAGTAAACATGTCTTAAATAATAAAAATTATGAGAATTAAAAATTACAAATACATATCTGAAATAGTATAATATTCTCAAGTTGAACCTAAATATGCCCAAATTCATATCTAACAATTATTATTACCATTATAAAAGTATGAGTTAAATAGAAAAAAAATTAATTTTTAGTCCCAATCAATCATAGCCATCAAGTTTAAGCTAGGGATGAATTAAAGCCATTTAGGTTTTATAGAAATTATAATTTGATTCTCAAAAAATTCTTAACTTTGATGTTAGGCATTAAAAAAATTCTAATTTAATCTTTAATTTTTCTTAAACTTCATCTTAGGTCCTATTTCATTATAACAAAAATTATATTTTGATTTACTCTTGGTCTTGTATCTTAAAAAACTATAATTTAACTTGTGATTTCTCTTAGATTTTGTCTTACTCTATAGCAGAAATTATAATATAGTTTTATTTTTTTAATTTTAGGTTCCATAAAAGTACAATTTGGCCTTTGATTTTTTTTAGACTTCGTTTTAAATCTTAATTCCCTGCAAGTCCAATAATAATTTAGTTCAATAATTTTTCTTAATTTTATGAAATTACAATTTAGGCTCAATTTCTCATAAACTTTGTATTAGTAACTAACTTCTCACAACATAAATAATAATTTGGTCTCCTAATTTTTGTTAGTCTTAATTTTAAGTTTTAACTATAAAAATTATAATTTTGTTTACTGATCTTTTTTATTATGCTCTAGATCTTAAAAAATTATAATTTGCTCCTCAAATTCTCTTACTATTAGCCTTATAAATGAAATCTTAAAAGTAATTATAATTTCATCTATCAATTTCTAGGAATTTTAATCTTAGATCCTAAGAAATAATAGTTTGGCCTTTTGATTTTTGTTACTCAAGATCTAAGTTAAAGTCCTTACAACTCAAATTATACTTTCATTCCTCGATTTCTTTTATCGACTCCTTGGTCTTAGGTCCTAATAAATTATGATTTAGTACCTTTATTTCTTTTATTCTTGGCCATTGATTTATATTATTTAAAACTTAAAAGACTAGAACTGTCCTTTTAATTTATTGTCAAACAAAAAGTGAAATTAGACTCCAATCAAATGACAAATCTAAATTGACTTTTTTTGGTTTGATTTTAGTTATGGTATAAAGAAATTCGATTTAGTTCTGATTTCAAAAATTGTGGTTCTAAAAACTATACTTTCAAAAATTGTTCGATTTAAGTTTAAGTTTTATATAGAACTTATTTGAATTAGTTGTGCACCCCTACTAATATAACACGTGCAGCCATGTTTGTTTACCTAGTTTAAAATTAAATTAATTAATTTTAATCCGGCATATCACATTATTAATAAAATTTAATATTAAAAATTAACTATATTTCACATCATACTCATAATTTAAAATAAATAATTTATTTTATTTCATATTTTATATACATATCAAAATAATAACTAATTTATATCACATCTCTCATATTTCAATATAATAATTAATTTTATTTCATATATATCATTAAAATTATAACTAATTCACATCATATCTCTAATGTTATTAAAATTAAATTTTACAAATAAATAAATTGATGTGTAGGACACTAGTAAATTTTAAAGCAAGAAAAATTATTAGATGCGGATAGTGTGCATCTATGGGCACTTATCTTGTTTGGTTCGAGCATTTTTTTTAATAAGAAAAAATAAATATTTTATTTTTTAAATTTAATAAGAGAGAATTTTTTTTTATATTAGAAAATTTGTAAAATGTGAAATAATTTTAATTCTAATATTTATATTTATATTAATTATGAAATAAAATTAATTTTTATAATTGAAATTTGTGTTGAGTAAAAAAATTGGCTTAAACAAACAAGGCGTGGTCATTCAATGTTGGATGCATCTGGGCTCAACTATAAATATTAACATACATTGGATACCGTACGGTGTGCTTTAATGAAAAAAAAGTAGAGCAAGGAAAATTTGTAAATATTTAAACTAAATATTTACAAATTTGCCATTCGGAAGACTCTCGCGGTCTGTTCATTCGGTGAAGCCGGCGACGATGGCCATTCGGGCCTCGCTCTACCGATTCCCCGCCGACTCCGACGCCCAGGAGTCATGCGGGATCCCGTGGGGTGTCACCGTAACGCCCTTCTCACCGGCGGACGAACACGGCGTACAGCCGGCTTACGGATCCGACGGGCACCTTCTTCCCCGGTGCGAGAACTGCTGGGCCTATTTCAACACCTACTGCGAGCTCGAGCAGTGGGCATGGAGCTGTTCCCTGTGCGGATCCCTCAACGGTCTTCCCTCCCAGGCTATCGAACGCTACTCCCAGCCCCAGGACTGCGCTGAGATGCGCTCCTCCTACATCGATCTCGAGCTCCCCGGTTTGTTTTGAATCGGAATTAATGGTGTTTTTTAGGGTTTTTTATTTTTTATTTATGTAACTGTTCTTTGATTGTGGTTTTTTGTCTAGTGGAGGGATCTGTGGATACGATGCAGGCTCGGCCGGTCTACGTTGCTGCCGTGGATTTAGCATGTAAGATCGATATGCTTAGTTATCATCAGTTTAAATGAGATCGTTCTTCCATTGCGGTTTATATGGGCAGAAATTGTATGCCGAGGAAGGGATGTCCTGCGAAATGCGTTGGGCTATATGTGTGCTTTAGATTCTTGTCTTCTTCGCATGTCTTCACCAGACACCAAGTTGCCATTGTTTTCTTTTTGAGCTGATTTTTCGTTTAAAAGCGTCATACTGATGCTGTGATTGTAGAAATGCAATCCATTAAATTCTATATGATGTTGTCTATTTTTGAACTTTGCTGCAGCTTCAGAGGATTTTTTGGAGCTTATCAAAAGTTCTCTTTTAGCTGCTCTTGAAGGTAGGCCTTCAAATTGGAGTTCTACTCTTTCCAACCTTTTCGAATTCATGCCCTCCTTTTCCTGCTAACCAAAGTCTTTTTAAAATGATATCAATTTTACAGCTTTAGGGCCAGGATCTCTGTTTGGATTGGTGACCTTCAGCCATAAGATAGGGCTCTATGATGTTCAGGGGCCTATACCAGTTGTAAAGAACGTTTTTATCCCACCTGAATCAGATGGTGGATTACCAATCAACCTTGAAGACGTGATGCCACTGCATTCATTTTTGGCCCCCGTCTGTTATCAATCTGATCTGGCTTGCTAGATTAACACAATAATGCAGTGTATACTGCATATTAGTGTGACACTGAAGTCTTATGTTTTTCTTTCTTGCACAGCTGGAAACTTGTAAGGACCGCATCGCTGCAGCCCTCGAGACACTAAAGCCAACAACTTCGTGGGAAAGAACCACAGCTGCAGGACAAGGACTGGATGGCGTCTTGTTTGGGGGCCGTGGTTTTGGGACAGCAATGGAAGCTCTTATAAGCTATCTGAGCTCAGAATATGGAAATACATTTGCATTGGGTATGGTAAAGACTGAATCACATGCCAAATTGGTACTTGTTTTACATATTTTTTACGGGATCTTGCCTTACCTTTGATTATTGCAATGTATGTTGTTATCATAGACCATTTGTCTCAGGTTATGCTCTAATTATAAATGTTCACAGCTAGGGTATTGGCATTTTTATCTGGTCCTCCTGATTATGGAGCTGGGCAGTTGGATACAAGGCGGTATGGAGAACAATATGCTAGTAGAAAGGAAGATGCTGATAAGGCTTTACTTCCTGAGCAGACACCATTCTACAAAGATTTGGTAATTATGATTTAAATATGACAGCTATAAGTAAATCTGCAAGTTTTACAAACATAATTTTTTGACTGTATCATAGGCTGCTGTTGCTGTTCAAGCTGGTGTTTGTGTTGATTTATTTGCAATTACAAATGAATATTCAGACTTGGCTTCTCTTAAATTTTTGAGTATAGAGAGTGGTGGTTCTCTGTTTTTGCATGCAAGTACAGATGAATCAACTCTTCCTCAGGATGTGTAAGTCAAAATTTATTTCCTTTCCATTTGATGATTAGGTTGTTTACATAAAACGCACAAAAGTCAGTAAAAATGATTCATAGTAGTTTGCAGCTACCGTATGTTAAGCCGTCCATATGCATTTGGCTGTGTTCTGCGGTTGAGAACATCTTCTGAGTTCAAAATTGGACGATCGGTGTGTATGCATTGTCATTGTTTCATCTTGATTTTACAATTTGAACTTTGAAATGATGCTCTTACTTGTATCTTATTTCCATTATTTGCAGTATGGCCATTTCTTCCCAGATCCACAATATGAAAATGTCCAGCACATCATTTGTTGTGATTCCTTTGCCACATATGCTTATGACTTTGAGTTTGTCAATTCTTCTGGATTTTCTAGGTAAGCACATTTCCATCTTCCCTGTTTCCTTTTCTGCATATCCGTTCACATCTATATTGTTATTAACAAGTCTAACTTTGCGTATCTTTTTCCTTAGAAATTTATTTCACTTTATTTTTGTTAAATGAATTTTATGATTACTAGAGAGACACTGGTATTATACTTATGTTGAGTAAGAGACAATATGACATATTTTAGCCACATAAAGCGCATGTTGTTCTTGCTATGTGGTTGCTGGAAGGTGAGGAGACATGACTGGGGAAAGTGTCATGTAAAGGTTTTCTGGCTTTGAATTGGCACAGGTATTATGGGACACATGGAAGCTGAGAGAATGACTAATGATAGATGAGCAACCTCCTTCGAAAAGACTTCTCTGGCATCCACTTCTATAAGTTACATGACTGTAGCCAAGGAAACTTTGTCTAATTTGTTTTGTTTTATGACTCGTCCATTCATGCCCATTATAGCTAATGACCAATTGACCATTGTCATTATCAGTGTTATACAACCTATTTGGGTTAGATTTATGAACAATTCTTCTCCATTCTTTTTTTGCTGTATATGAAATCTACTTTAGTGCATCTATGTTTTTCCTTGAATCATCCATGGACAGTTTAGTGTTACACCGTTGCCATCTTAATTTTATTCATTTTTCTCTCCGTCTTATTTTTGATTTCTCTATTGTTAAATTTATACAGCTACAGAGTTTTTATCTTTTCTATAACCTTCTTCTTGATGGATGTTAATCCGATGACCTGGAGAATATTCTCGCTGACCATTTTATTGTGACATTCATCTGTGTTTCCACTCTCCTATAGCCCATCAGTTTAGGAATGATTACTTTTAAAATCTGACTTGTATCAATTGCTGTTTAGATGGTCGTTTTGGCTTTTTCTTTAATATCATTTTTGCAACTACTCACATATTATCTGAGACAGCAGAGATTCATGGGGTTTTGGTGCATCAACGATTCTACAGTCAGAGATGACAACAAAGATAATTTTTTTTGCTTGGTCGCCTGGTCGGTCTCACAAAGATGGAAAGCTCTTGGAGATTATTGTATAGTTTACTAAACAATAAATAGCGAAGACTTTGGCTGTAATTTGATCCAAATTCATAAACTTGCAGTCATTTTTTTCAAAACTGGCAAGAAGAGGGCAGACGTGCAGAAAGATGATTTTGTTAGGATCTGTGTTTTTAGTAGTTACAGGCATATAGTTGTTTCCTTATTAATAACTCATATCTATTAAATCAAAATCACGTATGAGTTCTTTTCAAGATACGCTTCATGTGATTTTATGATTATATTTAGATATTTATTATACTTCTGTTTAATTTGTATTTTGAATTTTTCTTTGGGCGCAAAAATTATAGATTGTCTTCTTGCAGGCACACTGATCCTCCTGTTATTCAGATAGCATTTCAATACAGTATTGTTGTTCCTCAGGAGGATGCATTAGATGCTGGGTCAAATTCTGATGCAAGGTGCATTTGATTATGGTTATGGGAAAGAGCAATGATTTTCTGTAGCATTTACTAGAACTGTATTGTCTAGTTCAGTACTTCATATTAATTTACCATACAATTGTATGTAAAACTGCTTTTTCTTCAAACATAATTCATTCTGTTTGTTTTCTAACACACTTATTCAGGCTGAAGTTTTTCTTGAAGAGAAGGCTAAGAATTCGGTCAATTCAATACACAACTGCTCGTGATATCAGTGACCTCTATGACAATGTTGTTGCGGAAGCTGTTTTGTCTATCCTCGTTCACAAGGTGCAGCTTTGCCTTATGCTCACACTATAAAATAGAAGACATTCATTTATTCCTTCGAAATTGAAGTTGAGTGCATATTGATTGAACAAAATGATAAGCTATGCTGCTGTGATGTGTGGGATTTGCATGGGTATCTTTTGATCTATTTACCTTTTTCTAATTTTCCTTTTGAAAACATTCTTTGTTCTTCCTGGGTTCCTGGTTAAATTCAGCTACAAGCCTTTGAAATTGCAGAAATGTGTCACATACAATTCCAGATGGATATATTTTGGTGTCTGTCATATTTTCCTGAGTTGTAGTTCTTGTATATGCCAATGATATACTACTTTTTTTCCAGCTAAGCAAGTAAGTGTTAATTTGACAAGATCAAAGCATTGTGAAATTTTTACCTTGCGGTCATTGTACAGTAGACAGATGAGTAATTCAGGACTTTGTTGATCAGTTAAAAGTCTGTTTTTTCATGAAAGGTGGCATAGGTCTTTTTAGCACTAAAAACTGTGCAGAGTACATCAAGTTATATTTCTATTGGGCATATTGCAAGTGGGGAGGGACATTCCCCTCTCCCATATGAAAGAGTGGCTAAATGAGCTAAAATGTCCGTTGCGCTTTTTTCCTTGGTACATGAGAGAGAGTACATCTTGGAATAAAACAACTAAGTCAAGTATTTGTCCAGCATTTGGTCTTGCTCTCGGGTTGCCCTATAGCTGCTCTTGGGTGGAGCAACTTGCTGCTCTTGGGTTTGCTGAAACCTCCATTGAGTCACGACTTCTGATTAGTTCAAGTGTGTTTTTAAACATAGGATAATAGTGCACAATATTTGTATTTTTTAAAAAAAGTATTTTAGAGGTTGAATGGATTGTAATAGCTCATTTTCTAGGTTTTGCTTCCATGTTTTCTTGGAATGCTTGTACAACTGTTACAGAGTAGAAGTTGGGTACTGAATGCTTATTAATCTCGTTTAGCGCCTAAATTTATATTGTATGATACAGTTTGTAGATTGAATAGCATGTTTAACGGTAGATATAAATATAAAACCTTCCAGTCTTTGTACTAGAATTCCAAATTTCACTACGGCAGCATATTCATCTACCTTGAAACAGTAGTATTATTCTATCTGTATCCTCAATCAGAATCTTCCAAACTGAATACTAACCTCAAAACTTATTTCAGCTCCATTTTTAGTCATTAAGAAACTCGTGCTTGCTGTTTCTCAGGTCATACTAGCTTCCTTGGAGCAAGGAATCAGGGAAGGAAGATTGCTGCTACATGATTGGCTCGTCATTCTTGCTGCTCAGTATAATGATGCATATAAGCTAGTTCAGCACGATGGTGGAAGTTCGGTTGGACAAGTTGATATCTCCTTCTCCCAATGCCCACAACTGCAGCCTATACCTCGACTTGTATTTGCTTTATTAAGGAACCCACTTCTTCGTTTTCATGAAGAAGGGGTACACCCAGATTTTCGGATATATTTGCAATGCCTTTTCAGGTAAAAATTTGTAACACCAACCAGTTGCTTTTTTTAATTAAATTTACCCCTCATATTGCATTGAACATACATAATTAATAATATATTATTCGTAAAACTTACTGTTAACTGTGGGATAAGCTATTGATGATGCATTGATGATAGTGTGGTTTTGCATCATATTGTAGTCCACATGAAAAGCAAATTGTAAAAGCTTGATATTTAACTTTGGTGTTCTGATTAAGTCAGTTTAGTCAATAGAGCTTATATCCAACCAAAAACTCAAAGAAACACATCGACTAGTATAAATATTAGCTTTGTTTGATCACGGCACCTAAAATACATTCCCTGGGCTGTAATAGCAGTTTATTTGATGTGGGTAGTGGCATCATTAGTACGTTGGTTTAAGATGGTATTAAACAAAGGCCTCTGAAACATTTTAATGAAAGGTAATTACATGAATAATTAAAAATAGTATTTACATGTAACTCGGAAAAGTTTTAAACATCATAAAAAGTTAAAACCTCTATAAACTTCTGTTAAAGATGCTAAAATATTCTGTGATGTGTATAATCTAAACAGTGGGTTGTATATTTTGCCAATTCAATGACTTCTTGTTACTATGGAACTACAGAAGTTGCTTGTGAATTACCTTTGCATGGAAAATAAATAAGAATCAATTATTGTAATTCTTATTAAATTAAATGCAAAATGGAATATCGTTAACATCTTTTATGAAAGATTAAATAATGTGTTATTTATGTGGCATTTAAATTTTCTTTTTGTTGCATATAAAAATAACAGGGCTTTTCTTTTTAAGCAGAGGAGGGAGGGGATTCCTATAATCTGGCCCAAAGCCATCAAAAGGTTAAAAGCTTGCATAGATCAATCAATTTCCAAGAAGAAACTATAACTAAACGCACTAGAGAGTATTAAAAAAAGTACTAGATAAACTCTAGTAGTACTATCTAAATAAGAGCCAAAAGCGCAAATCTGCCCCTACGGAGATTGATCAATTAAAGTCCAATGGATCAACTCAGCAAGTCAAATTATATTGCAGCTTAAACCGTTGTTTAAGCTGTGGAGTTATCTTGCCAAGGATGCAAACTCCACCCTCTAATCTCGAAGACATTATTTTATCTTACTGAAGAAGTTTTATAGTCTTAAGTATCTTAGCTATAGATGAATGGATAACATGCAATCAACAATTATCACCAAATTTAAGTTTAGATAGTTAAAGATAGTTCCTATCGTCAAATGCAAGTTTCTTTTTCTGATGAGCATGTAGTTTACTCAAAAGAATTATAAAACACCAAACCAATTAATGCAAAAAAAGTCAATAGGACATTAATTTCAGTCAAAACATGGTTGGAGAAATAGAACAGGATTTTGCTGAATTTTAATTTCAACCTTTTATATCAAATTGTCCAAATTTTCATACAAATTACTTTTCCATTATTTTTTAATCCATATAGTGAGTGTTTTGATCACTTAAGCTTTCATGTAATAAGTGTTAGATTAGTGATTTCCAAACCACTAAATGCAATCTCTCAAGCGTAATTTGAAAATGAAAAAGGATAGCACAACTTGAATATTTATATATAACATTTATTTTGTTGATAATATGCATTGTTTTTTAAGTTAGTAGGAGCTCAATTAGAGAAATGTTACCTTGTGGAATACCTATTATTAGAGGTGCATGTCTCGTTCTGGTGAAATAATAATTTGATGCTTTCTTGAATTCTATGATTAATATTTACTTTTTTTCTTATTCTATATTAATTTTGAATTATTATTGCCTTTAATGCAGTGCCCTTGAGCCCAATTCCCTTAGTCGTGCGATATATCCTGTTCTTACTTCATATGCTACTCCAGACAAGCAAGCATATCCACGCCACTCACTCAGTCGTGCTGCTCTTATAACTAGTGGAAGTCCGATTTTCCTACTTGATTCTTTTACCAATCTGGTAGTATTCTATTCGTCGACAGCTGATTCTACACTCCCGTTCCCTCCACCACATGATTGTGAGTACTTGCTTACCCCCACAATTTATTTATTTGTTAGCATATCATGAACTATAATTATAAAAAATGGTTAAGTTATACCTAGATTTTTGAGTTTAGGGCTTAATAATGCGCAAGTCCATGTTTTCAAAATTGTAGCATATGGGTTTCTGAGTTTTAATATAATTATCAAATTGGTCTTTTTTTAATTGTTTTATTATTAAAATTTTTTACAATTGCTATTATACCTCTCTTCCTTTCTCTCAAACGCTTGCTGTTTGCCGACACAGAAGCCGGCAGCACGGCGCACCTGAGGTCGCGTGACAAGTGCAGAGCTCACGCACTTTGCGAGGTCGCGCAGCATGCCACGCGACAACGGGAAGATTGTCGTCACGAGCGCCTCCCATGGCCACATTGCCAGCGTAGAAAGAGGCAAATGTGGCCGCAGCCCTCGCACGGTAAGCGTAGTACTTGCGCGCGTCGCACGGCATGGTTGCTGGTGGCGCCACACCGCGACGGCTCGCGGCCATGCCTTGCAGCCTCGCACGGCAGGTGTGAGCGTGGTGCTTGCCATGTGGCCTCATGCGTGCTGCGAGAGGGCTGCGCGTGCTGTCGCACTTACCTCCCTTTATGTCGACAGCGCGACCACGACAGGTGCTTGCGCCGGCAAACTTCCTGCAGCCGGTGGTGTTGCCAGTGAGATAGCAGGGGTGAGAGAGGGGAGAGGGGAGGGGGGTATAATGGTAATTATAAAAATTTTTAATAATAAAAATTAGAAAAGAACTTTTTTGATAATTATATTAAAACTCAAATACTTAGATGTTACAATTTTGAAAATATGGACCTGCTAATAATAAGCCCTAAACTCAAGGACTTGGGCGTAAATGTGAGCTATAAATAATCAGAGCAAGAAATAGCTCCATTAAAGAAGGATGAGCGTGAGATTCATAGTATTGTTTTAGAAATTGTAGGAAATAGAATTAGGTGTTTTTATGTATATATCAAAAAGACTGGAAGTTAGGATTGAAATGAAGAAATGTGATTGGAATTGTATGCAATAGGAATATACATATTAAGTTGAAGGAAAATTTTTGTTGCATTGCAATTCACCTAGCTAATTATATAAGAGTAAGCGTTAAGGCAGTTAAATGACAAACTATTTATTAAATTGGTGTAGTTGAGATGCAAATATTTAGATATATAAATGGTTACACTAGAGTGGAATATCATATAAAGATGATTCTATTATGACGAGGGTCAGCGTAGCCCAATAGAGTAAGACGATGAAAGTGTTGGCTAAGTCTATCGACTTCTAGAGGCTCCTTATGTAAAATGTGAGATGGACCAAGTCATGATTGTAAAGAGATGCAAAGAAAGCCAAAAATGACGAGATATTTTATTATTTTAAAGGTGACCTTCACATAACTACTGTTATAGAGTATTGTTTTAGCCAGAGCAGAATAGAGAAGGAAAATCCATATAGCTTATCTTAACTATGGATTCTTCATTGCTATAGCAGACAACGAAAGAAAAAATAAGTAGATATAGAGAATGTAGAAAGATTGGCATAAATGTGAATTATGCTAGAAAAATCAGTGGTAAAAATAGTTTTTGTAAAGCTATTGACAGTCGTAGCATCTCTCTGTTGTCAGGCCTCTTGCGAAACACAATCAATAAACTAAAGCAGGAAAGGAGCATAACGCCGAAGCTGACAATCATCCGCGGGGGGCACGATGACGCGTCTATATTTGAGAATCATCTTATCGAAGAGCAAGATGTCGATGGCAGCGGAATAACAAGTGTGATGGGCTTTGTTTCCTTTCTGGAGGAGATAACCAGGGATGTGGCAGAATACCTCAAATGAAGTTAAAAGTTTGCTATATATTTGAATATCGAGCAGACATCGAGAGATTTTAGTTGCAGTTTTTGTGATACAGAGAGAAGCAGATTCCTTCCTGTTGCTGTTTGTGTTGGGGATATCAGAAACTTTGAGCTGCTCTGTTTCAATTTGTGCTGCTGCATTTTGTTCTTTTATGGTCTGTTTGTTTGCAAGATTAAATTTAATAAGGTTAAAATTAAACTTAGATAGAGATATTTTTTTATTAAAAATTGTGAATGATGTGAAATAAAATTAATTATCATGTTGGAATATGTGAGGGATGTGATATAAAGTTAGTTATTATGTTGGGATATGTGAGGGATGTGATATAAGTTAGTTATTATTTTAGTAATGTGTGTATGATGTGAAATAAAGTTAATTTTTAATATTAAATTTTATGTGTGATGTGATATGCTCAGTTAAAATTAAATTAGGTTAATTTTTAACTTCAAAATAAACAGATTAAAGATAATGTTTGGGCTCAAGTCCGAATGAAGATTTAGTTGATTTAATATAAGCAGATTCAATCTAAAGTAGTGGTTCGTTATGTTTCATAATTTTTTATATTTTTTGTGACAAAAGTCTCAATTTCAATGTTCAATTTTGTGCCAAATTTTTGAGAATTACACACTTGTACAACCTACAAAACAAATTATAAAAAAAATAAAAATCTATATCACTAATATAACAGAAACAATATTAAAATAATACCTTTCATTAAAATAAATAAATAAAATAACACCAATAAGCATATGATTTAACCATATTAACATATATCCCTAATTTCTATGGTCTGTACAACACACTCTCCTTTACCGTTCTCCTTGCATTTCCTATTATACATTTTAGCTTTGTTGCAGAATTGCAGTAAGTTATGAATTAAAAAAACATTTATATAGTTGTCACATAAAATTTAAAATATTATATTATTTTTAAAAATTATTACTTTATAATTTAAATTTTATGAAGTGATTGTATGTAAAATTATATTAATCATAACTTGTTATTCATGCATAAACTAAAATAAATAAGTTATTGTATTGAATTTTTTTTTAATTTTTTTTCTCAAATATCATAATTTTTTTGAATTATAATGATATGAATTTGAACTTGAGATTTCCTGATTTTAAGTAAATTTCTTTCTCGGCATGTTAGCGGAAGCTCCGTAATTTATGACAATATGTTAATGTAAATAAATATAATGAGAATAGTACAATTTGCAAAAAAAATGTTAATAATTTTAGTTTTATTTAGTACAAAATAGATTGTATATAAGAACATAATGGTTTTTTTTATCAGAAGATCATAATGTTATTTTTATAAGAATTATTAATAATATAATGCCTAGGTATTTGTTGTGAATTTTTTTGTATTAATTTGAATTAAATGTATGTATAGAATTTGAAGTTTAGATAATAACTTAGCTAAACCTTGTGTACGAGGTTCGAGCCAATTACTCAAACCTCGTGTGCGAGATTAAAGGTTACAAAGTAAAGCCTGAACGATGAATTAGGGGTGGCAATATATGACCCGATCCGTGAACCTGACTCGAACCCGACCTGCAAATTTCGGATATGGGTCATGAATTTTGACCCATTTATTAAACAGGTCGGGTTCGGGTTGGGCATAATCAGGTCGGGTAGAATTCGGGTTGGGCATTTATCAAAAAATACTCTGTAAATGGGTCGAGTCGACCCGCCAACCCGACTCATTTATTAATCAGGTCGTGTTCGGGTCATGGATTTTGACCCATTTAATAAATGGGTCGGGTTCGGGTTGAGGCTATTCGGGCCAGGTCGAATTCGGGTTCGACCCAAACCCGACCCGCCGACCCATTTTGTCACCCCTACGATGAATAGAACATCGTGCATAATGATAATTGAAGTAAGCCTCAAAACGTCACGTGTACAACTGATTGAAGGTGGGTGCCGGAAGCAGCAAATCGAAGGAGCTTTTGAAGTTTGTGTGTTGTATCAATAAATAAGAAAATTAGAAGGGTAAAATCCATCCAAGTCTATAAATTTAGAGCATAATATCACATAAATTTATGATTTTAAATTTGATTTAATATTATCTTACTGTTATGTCATGTTATTTAGAGAAAATAACTGTTTGATTTAGTGACATATATAAATAACTTTTTAAAAAATTATGAAACTATTTCTCAAATGACGGCATCTAGATATCATGATATCTAAATAATATGACAACATTAAAATAACATTGAACTAAATGCCTCTTAGTACAAAAACGATACCCTCGATCTGTCGGATAGAATGGAAGGAGCGATCATCTTGTATTTTGGGACTTCGGCAAGCCTCCTGTCATAGCTGCTTCTTCTTCTTCTTCTTCTTCTTCTTTGTTTTAATCGTAACATTCTCCTTCCGCTTTCCTTGCTCCATTTCTATACATCATTAGATTAATAAGTCAAAGCTATATCTTTCCATATGAAGAGCTTCTACCAAAAGATTAACTTATATCAACTACAAAGAAGAAGAGATCCAGCACACAGAAAACAAAAAAAAAAAAAAAATAGAGAATGCACCTTCTTCTTCTGTTTTGCTCCACCGGTTTCTCCTTCTTCGGGACCTGAAGATCGAAAAATAAGAAACACAACAAGGCCAGACCGCTCTGGCTTGTTTGGTTGGAGGATGAATTTGGGTAAGAAAAGAGAAAATAATTTATTTTATAGAGTTGATGGGAAAGAAATTTATTTTAATATTGGGAGGTGTGTAGGATGTGAAATAAAGTTGATTTTAAGATTGAAATTTGTGTTGGATGTGAAATAAAGTTATTTAAAATTTATAATACATTTAAAATATTATTAAGATATTTTTTTGCTCATTTTTGGGCTCATGCCAAACAAGGCCTTACCATTTGTGCTTCTAACTAGGGTTTACAATTCCAAACTCTCGGAGAAGACGAAGAAGAATAGAGCGCGAGGATGGACGGCCGGCCGCAAGTGTAACCCTAGCTAGCCGGATATGAGCCGGACCTTGCTAGCCGTTAGACCAATGTTGGCTGGTTCTCGTACTAATTTAAATAACAATAATAATAATAATAATAATAAATAAATTTTTTTAATTGAATATTTTGATTTAAAATATAAAATAAAATTAATATTTTTATTAAAAATTATTAAATATGTGAATAAAATAATATTTTTTACATTAAATTTGTGTAGAATAATTAAAAAAATTTATTAATTAATTATTATTATTATTATTGTTTTTTAAACTAGTACTATTTTGATTTTCACGCCAAAAATTTATTTATCGCTCATTTGAGTTCGTGGTAAATTTTTGATCTAATATAAATTTAAATCGTAAAAATTAACTTTATTTTATATCAAATATAAATATAATTATTAAAATTAATTTTATTTCACTTTTCAATATTAAAATAAAATTTTTTGCTTTTAAATTTAAAAATTATTTTTTTATTAAAAAAAAAAAGCTCGAACCATCAATCATAAAGATTAAAATCAGGCTGTTAACCACTTAACCATCGATCTCGAATCAGCTTAAATCACTCTAGTCTGATTGATGTCGATTTGAGCCAGATTTGACTCAGTTATTGGTTCAAACAAAAATCAGCATCTCCAAATTTTGATTAAATTTCAATAATTTCATTAAAATTTTAGATTCCATGTATTTATCCTTTAATCATTTTAAAGCCGGTAGTCCATATTAATCAGAAGCTGAAAATAAATTGATCTATATATTTCAACAACAATCACTAGAAAAAGTTCTGGAGAATGACACACTAAAATATTATTAAGAAATTAATATAATAAGTTAATTATTTTATATATAAATAATACTTATTACTAGTAATAATATTATTGTTCGACGGATCCAATCTCGAAGCGAAATTGAATTTATCAAAATTCCAAACATTAAAAATGAGTTGTTGATCGACTTACTTAAATCAAATCAAATTTATTTTAGTTTATAATTTAATTAAATTTTTAATTGACCTTAAATTCAACTTTGAAAGCCCCGTCAAAATAGGCAGAGAACTGCAGGCACATTAAGAATTTGGGCATATTACACCCAGATCCCTGAGTTTAAGTATTATTATCACACAGGTCCACATTTTTAAAATTATAACATCGGGGTCCCTAAGTTTTCAAAAAATATCATCTGGGTCATTTTTTTTATTTTTTTATTATTAACAAATATTAAAATTATCATTATACCCTTACCCTCCCTCTCTCCACCAGATCCGGTAGCCGCGCCGTCACCGCGCCGCCCCACGCCTCCTCCGGAGGCCGCGCTGCACCGCCAGGGAGCGCCGCGCGGCCGGTGCCGGCAGCGGCCGCCGGCATTGTCGTGCGACCGCCCGAGGCCGTCGGTGTCATGCGGCCGCGCGAAGTCGCTGGAGGCTGCGAGGGGCGGCGCCGCTGCCGGATCGGGTGGAGAGAGGGAAGGTAAGGGTATAATGGTAATTTTTAATATTTTTTAATAATAAAAAAATAAAAAAAACCCACATGATATTTTTTGAAAACCTAGAGACCCTGATGTTATAATTGTAAAAACATAAACCTATGTGATAATAACCCTTAAACTCAAGGACTTGAGTGTAATTTGCCCTAAGAATTTTATTAGATTCTCATTCTATTTTATATGTTTTACTACTCGACTCAAAATTGCACTGACGTGCACACATTTATACGCTTGTAATACTTATAATGTATTTAATATAAATGTATTTGTCATAAAATAAGCTGGATGAGTTTATACAACTATTAATTCGTCTTAATAAGACACATATAACATGTCGACTTTAAACCAAGTAATTCATTAAAATTTCGAGGTTACACATATAACATTTAAACTCGCAGTTTAATAAAACATTCCAGGCTAGTAAGCTAGTAACTCAGCTCGAATTAACTTAACACGTAATCAAATAAATAGCAGACTGCAATGGACGTTGAAAAAAGTCGATTTAGCAGCACTCAGTTGAAAAACATCGATTCATATAGGAATTTTTCGATTAATCATAAATAGAAATACTAATAAATTAAGTCTTAGTCATGTAAAGCGCATAATTTGAGTGATTATCGAGTGAATTTCTTCTTACACGTGCATGAGGCTAACTTATTTTTCGAAAAAAATAAATTCTTTCGTAGTATGAGGCTAACTTCGAATAGAATAACGACGAAAATCAGCACCAATCAGAATAGGCGGAAGAACATCTGTTAGACAAACATAAGAGTTCAAGAGTTCTAACTGTTTGTGTTAAGGAGCATTCTATTATTCTCGGCGTCATGATTTATCCTGGTATGAAAAAGTATCGCATCAGATCTCGTTGGAGTCTGCTCATTTCTGCATCAACAACGACAACAACAACAACAACAACAACAAAGCCTTAATACGACAATAGTTGAGGTAGGAAAACATCAAGTAGGTAATGGAAATAGCATCAAATCAAGTAAAAAAACAGTACGACATCGTGTCCGCCTGTGGATTATATAGTTCAAGATGTCTGCAAAGTCGATAGCAATTTTGAAAAATAAAGAACTTGAAAAAGAGAAGTCCAGCCAAGAAATACTCTGAAGAAACTTACAATTAAAAAAGAAATCTATGCACCTTTTTATTATCATGCCAATATGCACTTTTATAAAGGACTTCTAAAATGATGCGTTTCTTTTTCAGATTGTTAATTTCAGAATATAATGACAAGTTTAATTTAAGACAAGACTATACAGTTGATGTTCATATAAGTGTAAAAAGAATACTTTAGTGCCAAAATCTGAAGATTTTGAAGTTTCAGAAAGAAATAAAAAAGAAGAAAAAAGTTTCAGAAAAACTGAAGATTTTGGCCAATTTGAGAAAGACTTCTTCATGTTCGAGCTTTTCATAGTCTCTACTCTAAACATATGCAAGAGCTTTTCAAGTGGTATTTAACCTTGTGGTTTTACCACTACACGGTGTCACCTACTCACCTTGTGGTCAACACCTCGTATCAAATCACTTCGTGGTAAATCAATGTAGTTACCTCGTGATTTTACACCTCATATCAAATCACTTTATGGTAAATCAATGTAGTTACCTCATGATTTTACACCTCATGATTCATTGTTCCAGTGCCTAGGGCCTTGTTTGGTTGGATGATGAATTTGGGTAAGGAAAGAGAAAATAATTTATTTTATAGAGTTGATGGGAAAGAAAATTATTTTAATATTGGGAGGTGTGTAAGATGTGAAATAAAGTTGATTTTAAGGTTGGAATTTGTGTTGGATGTGAAATAAAGTTGATTTTTAAGGTTGGAATTTGTGTTGGATGTGAAATAAAGTTATTAAAATTTATAATAAATTTAAAATATTATTAAGATATTTTTTTGCCCTTTTTTGGGCTCATGCCAAACAAGGCCTAGATATGTCATTTATGAATTCTCAATTGTTCTTCCAAGTTGTCATCTCGCTAACAACACAAGACCTAAATAACGCTAATTAACAATACCAAATCATTGATAAGTCTCATTAATTGTCATTCCACCTTGAGGTAAAATTTACTATGAGACATATTTGGTCTCTATACTATGTTAGTCGTACCAAAGATCAAAATAATTCATTCATTATAAAAATAAAAAATAATATTAAATTAATTTTGATTACATCTTACACAATTTTCAATATAAAAAAAATTACTTTCACATCCTTTGTCATTTTTCATACATAAGTTAACTTTATGTCACATTCTACATAATTTTTAATATAATTAACTTTATTTTTCATCACATACATATCTTAAGGCAAGCCAACAATTTTTATGGTATAACCAAATTAATCTCTTTGCCAAACAAGAAAGGGCACAAATCCGAAAACATAGATCAAGGTTGCCAATCAATTCAGAAATACAAACATTAGCTTATGATTGGTATACACTATTAAATATAGACAAAACTACGAAAAACACCATGCACGTTAAAAGTCAAGCAATGTCTAACTACTTGTTTAACATGAAACGATGAAATTTTACATGATAGTACATTGATCACACCACATCATCTCAAATGCGCAAAAAAACTTGCAAACTATCAATTCATCATATTATACGGATATTTACACATAACACGTTGTACCAGTAATTTTCACAGAAATCATCATTTTTTGCATATTTAAATCCTCCATGCATCCATCACTTTTGTTAATACCAACTAACCTCAATTACATGTGAAGAAATCCAACTTGTTAATGCGCTAACCTAAGTTAGATCAGATGAAATGTCACAATGTCACATCAAATAAACTACAAAATTTCATCGACACTTTTATTCATCTATTCCTCTCTAACTCTGGCCACACCGCAACAACGACAATGCTGCATGAGGTGAGGAGGTGACGGTGTGATATGGAATTACATCAAGGGTGGTGACATTGTTTTCACATTAACGAGAGGTGACGCTGTTTTCCTATTGAGTGATAGCATGAGCAAGAGTATAGTGTAGAAGGAAAGAGGGCTTCCCCAAAGTTGGAGAAGGAAACAAAGGAATGGGGAGTAGAGGTAAGGTGATGGAGGCTTGTGGCAAAAGAAAGGCGGCTTTGCTAGAGCCGGAGGAGAGGGAGAATAGGGGAGGGAAAAGGAAGCAAGGAAATTGGGAAATTGAAATATTAGTGGAATAATGTTTAATTCTCACAATTGCTAACTTAGCGTTTATGGCATATAATATTATATTAGTTTCGGAGGTGTACGCTATAATATTTAAAAGATGGATGACTATGAAAGTATGATATGTCAGAATACATAATCTCAAATGCACCAAAAACATGCAAATTATCAATTCATTTTTGTAGGGATATTTACACGTAATATTTTGTATTAGCAATTTTACATAGTAGTAATCCATTTTTCTGTATTACATCCAACACACTTTCATCACTTCTACTAACATCAACTAACCTGTTGAGGGAGACACGAACATAACTTTCTTTCATAGAGCATCCATTGGAAGGAAGGATGAACTGAATAAAGGCAACTGTGACTGATAAGGGAAGAAGAATCATGGAACAAGATGAGACTTTGAGACCTTAAAGACCTTTTACACCAAGAAATGGGGGTGTTAGAGGAGGTTCAAGCACTACAGAGCATGCATACAAGGGAGCAATGCTGTCACTTGAAGCTAGAACAGAAATCACAAAACTAGCGTCTAGGGAAGAAATTCAAAGGGTTGTTTCATCCTTGGCAAATAACAAAGCACTGGCTTCAATAGTCTAACTGGGAGTTTCTACGAGGCTTTTTGGACAATAGTTAAAGAAGATGTTATCTAAGCAATGTTGCAAGCTTTTGAACAAGCTAGGCTGCCACAGGCTTGGAAGAAAACCATTGTGACCTTGGTGTTGAGCAAGCCAGACAGTTTAGGTTAATCAACCTATGTAACTCCATCTACAAGATTGTAGCAAAAATATTGGTATATAGATTGAAGGATCACATAGCACCCTCAATATCATTAGAGCCAGAAGCCTTTGTGCAAGTCAGGGCCATCTTAGACAATTGCATATTGACCTAAGAGATATCTCATAGACTACATAAAACTTCATCTAGAGAGAGCTTCACGATAGTGAAGGCAGACATGGAGCAATCTTATGATAGGGTCAAATGGAATTACATGGACATGTTAGGCAAGTTGGGTGGTTTCCCGAAGAAGTGGAGGCAGTGGTTCAGAATGTGTATGATTGGCCCCAGATTCAACTTGCTGATGAATGGGAGGAGCCCCATAATCACTGCTAAAAGGGGATTAAGGAAAGGCTGCCCACCGTCTCCTTATTTATTCTGAGCTCAGAGCTACTCTCATTTGCACAAGAAGGAAAATAAGGGAGGTATCAAGCTCTAAATAAAGGGACCTACTGATACCCACCTAACGCTTGCTAATAACTTGCTACTAGTGAGGGAAGCCAATCTGAATATAGCAACAAACATGAAGGCTTTGGACACTTACTGCAGGCATTCAGGAAAAGCTGTCAAATTTAATAAGTCATCAATAATTTTCAGCTCAACAACAACAAAACTAGGAAGACAACACTGAGAGGGAGGTTCACAATGCAGGAAGGAAGCAGTGGAAGCACATGAGAGTCCCTCAGACAAGGAATAAACTGGGGAAGGCAGACTTCACTTTCGTTATTGATACTGTCATAAGCAGGATTTCTCCATAGGGAGCAAGGCACCTATCCCTGGAGGTGCCCTGACTGGAAGAATAATGCTTATCAATATTGTGTTTACCAGTTTATGCCTCCTGTCTGATTGGATTAAAATCAATTTTGATAGCTCCCTATAGGGCACATGGAGTTGCGATAGCTGAATATCTTATTCGAGATCATGCTGGTGTGATCATGCAAGCTAAAGGAAGGAGACTCAGTCGTCACATAGTTGAAAATTAAGCATATATACTATATATAATCTAAAGATTTTGCCCAATGTTTAATATAATAGCTAGCAACTCAAGTGCATATTTGGCTGAAAGGAGGCTCACTAGAGACCCCTCAAGTGATTCTGAGCAAGGTAAACCATAGATGATACAACTGGCCTATAGTAGGAGATAATCATCTATTAATTACACTTTACAGCTACCATGAGATGACAAAGATCCTCCACTAAACAGTCCAATGAAATATATAGAGCGCTAGCATCAGACTCACATACTTATGTGCCTATCAATGTGCTAGAAATAATAAGGAAGCTCACAAGATCCTTTTTATGGAGTGGAGACAACACAACAAGGACCATGCATCACATAGCTTGGGAAGTTGTAAGCCAAAGAGCATGGGAGGTTTGTGCATCCACAACCTAAGTGGCAAAGCACATAGCAAATTTTCTAGGTAGGGAAGGAAGGATTGTGGAGGGCCTGGAGGCCTACCTTTAATGGCAAGTATGGGGAAGGCTGGCAACCTATAAGAATAGGACATGAGACTCCTGAATTTGGAAGCGAATATGCATGCCTTGGGGGAGCAGTTGTGGAAAATAACTTGATATGGGCAATAGCTAATGGATTGCAGGTTTCAATTTGGGAAGAGCCTTGGTTGCAACGTTGCCCAAAAGCAAATGGCCAACCTATGTCACTGTCCAAGCAACGGAGAGCACAGCCAGAGTAGCAGAACTAGTATTTGGAGACAGTTGGGACCCAATCAGGTCTAAAACATGGTTTGGGGAGAATTGTTAACTAGGTTGGCAGGAGTGCATAGACACCTTGAGGGGCAACAGATATGCTAGTCTGTGCTGAAACCGATGGACCCAAAATCCCCACCTCTAAATTATATGCCCGTGGGTTTAAAGGAGTAACAGATTCCAGCTCAAGGAATTGGCATTGGAAATTGAAAAATCAACCCAGAATTCAAACTTTTACATGGAGACTAAGGAGGCCATCCCAACAAAACTTTGGATGCAAAGAAGAGGGCTGACACGTGAGACTGGCTGCCCTTAGGGATGCAGTGAAGAGGAAAGTTATAGCCACCTAACAGGGAACTGCAGGATTTACAGGGAGGTGAGAAGTATTCTAAGCAAAGATAGCGTCATGTTCCCAGAGACCACATCCTGGGAAGGAAAGAGGGAGGCAATGTCAAAGATTGTAAAGTGCAACAAAGCAGACAGCAGATTGAGCTTAGAGGCAGCAATAATGTATTATGTGTGAAGTGCAAGGAATGACAAAATTCATGGGAAGCAAACACCTAACCCAAAAGCCATAGTTGTTAATCTTAAAAGCATCACACAAGGCCAACTGAACCATTTGAGGAACCACTGGAGTCGACAAGTCCCTTTGGGGCAATTTAGCAACAATGAGCAGTCATCGACACCCAGACTATTGCTCCCCAAGCAATAGAAGACAGTTGAGGTGCCGCAAGTGCAACCATAGATTATGCACTACCTCGACAATCGTAGGATGGAGAGTGAGCTACACAAGAATCCCACTGAGAGCACAAATGTGGATTGAAAGCCCTTGTTGGCTAAGCTGAGCATATTATTGCTTTATTGTGTTTCAAATCATTTTATCATTGGTGTAGTGATACTTTTTGGTTGATGGGAATAATGATGACATCTCATAGAGCCAAGGTCAAGGGTGTTATTGATTCATGCTTTGGGTTTCACTGATGGGACATATAAACCCCTATGTTCATAGGAATTCCCATCACTGATAACAACATGGAAAAGAGACACAAAAGGTGCCTCAACAAGTTGGGGTCATAATATTAATTATATCTCAAGATTTTCTCCCAACGTGTCCATGTGGGATGATTCCAATGTGCTTGTTCATGTGAAATTTTGCCTCAAGGTATCCTTAGGGTCACATGTGTGAGGCCTAGGATCCATGTGCCTCTGAATCGCAATAGGGCAAACTTCTACATTTTGGTTATGGAACATTACAGGTGGAGTCATTATTAATGTCAAATCTAGGTGATATTTATCATGTATTTTCCTTATGCCTTTTTGTATGGGCAAGTATACCTTCCCTTTTGCTGTATGCACTTTACTTGTTTTAGTTTAATCTAAAAGTCTAGGCCACAATTTCCAAAAATAAAAACTTAATGGATTCGAAAAAGAATAAGCTCTAATAGAATCAAATCATACTCAACTCAGAATTGAAAATTTGGATTTCCAGTTAAGGCTTACTCACTTGAAGATAGACTCAATGCCACCTTACTCTCATGAACTAGCAAACTAGAATTGATGAAATAATTGAATACCGTAATCATAATGAATCATAAAATAAAATTCTCCTGTTTGCCGCAGAAATAAAAGCTCAATACAGTGTCGTATATCTTACGCACTCACTAATAAATGCAAGATTAATTCCATGACAGAAATGGATAGAAAAATATCAAAACAATCAGAGTAAATCTCCGTCTTAATCCTTCATAACTATTACCTTCTCAGCTTTCTCCTTCTCGGCTTCGGCTTTCTCCTTCTCCGCCTTCTGCTTCATCTTCTCCATCTTCTCCCTCTCCATTTTCTAATTTAGGAAAGACGCATTCAAATATTTCATGGGGAAAATGCATCAAAGTTGAAGGATCGAGTGAAGGGCAATTCGATGAGTTAGCTAGGGATCGGAAAGAGGACCTTGATATAGATGTTCTCAGCGGCCTTTTCCTCCTCGCCAAGAACGCGACCCTTGTCGTCACTGAAGAACCGGGAGCTGCTCTGAGCTGCTTCCTTTGCCGCCGGCGATCGGGGGAGGCGGAGCACCATGGAGAGCGTAGATTTCACCGTCATTTTCGGCTCGTCGCTTGCTAAGGACTTGGACTTCGGAGTAGGCTTAACAAGTGATCTCAAGTCATTAAATTGGCTGAAAAGCTTAAGCAATAAGTAATACGATTTATTTTATAATTTTAAATAAAAAATATCTTTATATCTTACATAATTTTTAATATTAAAAATTATTTTATTTTATATCTAAAAAATATATATTAATATATTTTCACCCAAATTAAAAAATAAACTTTAATTAAATAAGTTCGCGCCATCTGATATTAACGATTTGAATATCTCATAAAAATAATATTTAGTAATAATATTTTTTGAAAAAAACGAAATCATTTAGCTCATTGTTTTCTAAATATTCATTTTTAGATAATAATTTCATAATTTTTACATACTTATTTTGTAACAGAAAATTTAGATTTTGATGTATATTAAAAATTTAAATTATATGTATAAATTTGAGTGATAAATGATATTTAGATATTTTGGTATAGAAATTATAGAAAAAATTTTAGGTGATACCTTTAATTGATCTCTAAAAATGACATAAAAAGAGTGATAAAAGAAATATTGGATCTAAAAATAATTTTTATAAGATCTACTATTTATTTAAAAATATTAAGAGAAATATTAGAAAATTCTATTCTTGATTTAAATTTAAATTTATTTAATATCTCATAATTTATTTGGATATTTAATTAATGCAAATTGCTAATGCCCCCACACAGCACCGCCCCTCACCCTCCCCTCTAAAATTACAGTTTTGCCTTCATCTCTTTTAAGTAATTATTAAAAGGAATTTCTTTTAAGTAATTATTAAAAGGAATTTCTTTTAAGTAATTATTAAAAGGAATTTTTACATACAGAATATGAAATTTACATAAAATTACGCATTTCACCATCAATTCGTAAATATTACCACTATCACACCATATTCATTTAAATTTTACATATTTCACATATTTCACATATTTCATATACTTTATAATATTATATGTAAATTAAAATATATAAATTCATTAATATTTAAATTCTAATATATATTTTTATTTTTTACTTTAAACACATCAATTTTCTTACTTCAATTAAAAATTATAGTCATGTGGATTTAAATTCGGCACCCTAATTAAAAATTTTAAATAGGATAAATAAATTAAAATACATAAATTCATAAATATTTAAATTATTATTTATATAAATTAATTTATTTATAGTATTTAATTAATATATTAATAATATAGTTAAGATCAAGGCCAATTTAAAAATGTGAAGTTCACCATTAAAGAATATGGTGTGAAATATGTGAAATGCGTAAAATTTAAATGAATATGGTGTGATAGTGATAATATTTATGAATTGATGGTGAAATGCATAATTTCGTGTAAATTTTATGTCTTGTAAAAACCCCTTACTAAAATTACACCACTATCCCTCCTTCCTCCGCCACAGAAGAGGCTCCGGCGACACGGGACGCAGAACCTGGCGCCGGCGACGTCAACAACGAGCAGCAAACTGTACAGCTCCGGTGAGGTGGGAATAGCCGTCCTCTAGGCTGCGGGGGCGCTGGCAGCAGGGCTGGTAAGCCTGCTGAGGTGAAAACCATGAAAATGGAAGGGAGGAGGAGTTGCAGGTTCGGCGGCGAGGAGCATCAAACACGGCATGCTCGCTCGTTGATGCAGCGCCGACGGTGATGGAGGCGAGCGCAATCAGCGGAAGCCGGCCCGCGGTGAGGCCGCCTTTTTTCCTCTCCCCTCAGTGGAAAAGGACTCTAGCCACCGCCGCAGCTCGGCCGGCGAGAAGGAAGGGGAGATGGAGGACGAAAAGAGGAAGAAAGGAGAAGGGCTGGAAGCTCCGCCGCCGGCAAGTGGAGTTCCGGTGAGGCGTCACCAAGGAGGAGGAAGATGGAGGGGAGAAGGGGAGAAGGAAGCGAGGGGGGAGATGTTCCGGCAAGCGCCGCCGGAGGCCACCAGGGGCCGCCGGCGGCGAAGGGTTTCCAAAATCCTAGAGTGAGAAGCTCTGGCCACAAAAATTCTAGAGAGAGAGAGGGAGGGAAGAATGAGTTTAGGGTAAAATGGTAAATTGGGAGAGGAGTGGGGTGGGGCAGGAGGGGGGTGGGTGTCAGAGGGGGATTAGCAGCTCCCTTTATTAATTTAAAATTCTTATGAGGATATTTATAAAAATTAGAGATATTTAAGGATATGATTATGGGTTAAACGATAATTTATTATCATTATTGAAATTTTGAATTTATGAGATTTAATTATCCTTTAATTTTAGGCTTGGAAGAAATACCAGATTTACCCTTAAGTTGAGTTATTAGAAGAAATAATATTTCTCTTTTCTCACACATCGATTCATCCCTCTCCCGATTCATAACCACCGGCCCTAGCCCCCTCTTTGGCCAAAAATGAGAATGAGAAAGAGAAAAAGAAAAGAGAGAGGAGAGTGAGAAAAATGACAAGAGAGAATTAGAGATCCGAGGCATCACAATATTTCTCCATCGAATTGAGCTGCTCGACTTGAGCTGCTATTCGACTTGGGCGGTTAGAGGAGGTTCTAACACACATATATCTAAAACAAATTATATATTTTTCTATAAAAAATTAAAAATATGAGCATGACTAACTTAATTATTAATCAAATAAAAACTAAGAGAATACAGTTGAATATTTGTCACACTATTATTAGTCGTGTTTTCCAATAATATTAAACTTGGAATCAAAATTTTAGTTTTTAAATTAAAATTGACTTCAAATGTTACGATGTGTAGTTGTAGGGAGGGAAAAAGTGCCGTCCGAGGGATCAAAATGTCATAAATTTAAAGTTAAAGGCCAAAGGTGCAAAATGGTAACAATTATTGGTAATAACCCACAAATAAATGAAAATTTGGAGGTACAAATAAATTCTTATTTTTAAAACTAGCCTCTAGTTCTTGAGTCTTGTTAACTTTTTCATATTAGATCCTGAGATTAATTTAAATATTTCATAACGATTCTTTAGAACAATTTCTATCATTTTTTATGACTCGTGTGATAAAAGCATGAGTTTTGATTTTTTTTAGAGTAAATATTATTTAATTTCTTGAGATTAAAGATAATATTATGGAGGTCAAATTTTCAAAAATTATTTATTTAGACCCTAAATATCAAAATTATTTTCAATTAAGTACCTAAAATTAACATGAGTTTTTCAATCAGATTCTATTTAACGAATCTCATCAGCTTTCAGTTAACAAAAAAATTATTTTTAAATGTAAATTATAATTATGAAATGACAAAATTATCCTCTCCAACTCTCCCTCTCCCCCTCTCCCAAAGTCAACATTGCCAGCAATATTGTCAAAGGTATCACATGCTAGGCCATACAAATGCCTTGCACACGTCAACATCAGTGGCACCGACATTGGTGTTTATGTTCGTGCAACATCGGCATATCTGTGGGCACGATATGAGAGCATACACGTGCGCAATGGTCGACATTGCACGTGGTGACAATGGTGGCACTGGCTAACTTACGAGGGAAGAGGAAGAGTGAAGAGGGTAAAATGGTAATTTTATTTTTTGTTAATATTTTAATTGAAAGAGCCATATGAAATATTTTAAAAGCACAAAAATCCGATAAAAGATTTTCAAAAACATCAAACTCCCTGAAATTACACTGAGAAATAAATAAATATACACATATAAAGATATATATTCATATTTGAAAAATGTTTTTTGATAAATATTTGACAAAATTGCTAACAAAAGCATCAAACCGAGTTATACAATGAAACACTCAAAGCTTTTTTTTTAATTTATAAATCTACAATTATATTTAACCAATAATTTGCATTCACCATGAATAAATAAATAATATTATTATTTCAAAAATAAATAATAATAATTTACATTAATATCTTCCTCCCTCACCTGCAACAGAACAGCTTCCCTCGAGCAGAACGCTCTTCATCTTCTCCACCAGCTCCTGAATCTGCTTTCTGGAATGAAGCGGAGAAGGGTAGACGAAAGCGCAGTCGAGCTGCCCGTTCCGGATCGTATCGAAGACCGCGATTGAAGACCCGACGCCGTGGACCGACGCGCATCCGATGTAGTCTTCCACGCCGAGCTCCCGGAGCTGCTCCACCGGCGAGTCGAAGACGACGAGCTCCTCGAAGACGGAGATGAGAGCGGTTCGCAGGGAAGAGGACTGAGTGAGGTGGGGGTTCTCGATCGCTTTGCACATGAGGAAGTTGAGCTCGCCCATGTCGGAAAGGTGCTTCTTGTTGCTCTTCGCGTTCGAGTAGGCGTCGTGGCATCTTCCGGCGACCTCCCAGAAGCCCTCGCCGCCGTGGATTGTGTGGGTGTTTAAGATGGCAGAATGGTAGAATCCTGCGAGGAAAGATTAGTAGTTCATCATTCTACTGCTGCATTTAATTGGAGAACAACTTTTCCTTGAAATAAAAAGCTTCTTAAATTTGAATCACATTTTTAATTTTAGAAATATCCAACTAAAAACACTTTGAATAGCATCTAAATAGAGATGGCAGAAATTACCGAAGTGATTGCTCTCAAGAGGAGGGTTGAGGTATTTCCGGCAATCAATGAGCGTGATGACTGAATAGGTTTCAGGTTGACTGTCATGGAGATTTTTGGAAGCATAGGCAGCAAGCAATCCCGCAGCTGTAACAGCTCCACACAGCTTCATTCCCTTGGCATCGCAAGCCTGTCAATCAGTACTAACACAATTCAGTGCACACAAACTTTAGGGTACCCTACAGCTCTATCCTAATGGTCAAAAGATTCATGTTTTCATATTCTATCAAAGATAACAGTAAGGTTTCTATAGTTTTCAATTAAGTTGTTTATAAAAAAAGTCATCTCTGATGTTTTCCATGAGCTTTTGAAAGTTAATTCTGGACAGTGGCCTTTGGATACAGAACAGCAGGCTAGAGATGGTGGAGTCGAATGGAAGGAGTTTGGATCGAAGGTAACGCGACTATCATCGCCAACATCATCGAAGCTACCAAATATAGAGACTCTCATGACCTTCTTTCTTCTTTCGTACATGTTTTGGAAGCATATAAAGGCAGAATCACACGTGTATAGAGTGCAAATAAAGTAGCCGATTTTATAGCTTCTTTTGCTTGTTGAAGATGTCACTTGGACTAGGGGTATGTGTCACATCCCGTGATCCAAATATAGAGGTATTGTCTGTTTTGACTCTAGGAAAATTGCATGACTTGAGTGCTTCCTAAGAGGTCACCTATCCCAGTGCTATTCCAGCCCAAACGGGCTTAACTACAGAGTTTTCTATCATTAGCTTCACGGCTTTGTCCCAAAAGGCACCTCTACTATTTTAAATTATGTTATCTACTTATACAACTCAGGATCTCCCTCCCTTTCTGATGTGAATTGATTCATTTCTGTGTCCCTCTCACCACTCATTATTCGGCCTAGAAGCATGTCACGAGTAGCACTCTACACCAGTGATTCCCCTCTCTTGGGACATCATCCGGTGAATACTCTTCGTCCCCTTCGACCACGGGGGTCACAGGCCACTAGTTTTCGCTTGGTTCATACTCGAACCACATCGTACTGTAGGAGATCAACTTTGATACCATATTATCACATCCCGTGATCCAAATGTGACACCCTTTGACTTTAGGAAAATTGCGTGACTTGAGTGCTTTCCAGGAGGTCACCCATCCAGTGCTACTCCAGCCCAAGCATTCTTAACTATGGAGTTTTTCATCATTAGCCTCACGGTTTTAGCCCAAAAAGCGCCTCTACTATTTTAGATCACGTTATCTACTTATATAGCTCAGGATTTCTCTCCCTTTTCGATGTGAGTCGATTCATTCCTGTGCCCTTCTCACCATTCATTATTTGGCCTAGAAGCCTGTCAGGAGTCGCACTCTACACTGTTGTTGAATAATATGCAGTGGAAAATTCGGATCACCAGACGTGTAGTGAGCCAAATAAATCGTGCCAGATAAATATGAGAAATAATGATAATAAAAGAACGAAACAACCACAAGAACACCAGATTTACGTGGTTCAGAGGTATTCCTCTTACATTCACGGGAAGAGCAGAGAGAGACTTTATTATGTAGAAAATCAGATAGAAAGAGAACTTTATATCAATTACCTGGTTCTCGATCTCAGACGGGATACAGGAAATGAATCTTTTTCTTCTTTTAGATTAGACAATCCAATTGCTCCTCGAGCATCAAATGATTGCCTCTAGATTTCTACGAAATCACCTCCGTAGCCGACGAAGAAGATCTAAGAAAAATTACTGCTGAAAATACCCAAGTGAATCACCTATTCACGTTTCTCAAGAACAAGCTTAAGAACTTGCAGGCTTAAACCAGAAATCCTGATAATCACTTTGATAGCAGCTTATCTAATCATCCCATATTTATAAAGGTAGTATATAACAAATCTTGTATCTGATTCCCATAAAAATCTCAATAGTCTAACAAATATCCTTATAATTAGGATTATTTAAATTAATTTTTATCCCATAATAAATTATTAAAATAGGATAAGGATTAAATAATCCAATAGGCTAAGCACATTTTATTTTATTCAAATCACATTTTAACACTACACCAGTGATTCCCCTCTCTTGGGACATCATCCGGCGAATACTTCCGCCCTCTTCGGCTACGGGCGTCACAACATGTCTTATCCAAGTGAGTTTTGCACTATCCTTTTAGGTGATAGCTCCTTTTGTACTATTTGATATACTAGTTTTTAATTTTAATGCAATATAAACTATAACCTAATTTTTAGGAAAATTATGCTGATGAAAGTTATTCTATATCAAAAATATCTATTAACTCACTTGCTCTCCAACAGTGATTCCAGCTGCCATAAGAGAAGATCTCCCCAATGGAAGATGGCATGAATACCCTTTGGATATAGATAGAGAAAAGTGTTCAATTAAAGTGAAATGTTGGATTTTGAAGGAAAATATCAACTATTTGGTGTAGCCCTGCAAAAAAAGAGAAGAAAGAAAATAAAAACAGAAGAACCAAGAGAACACGTAGATTTATGTGGATCAAAGAAATTATTCAAAGTTCACAGACCAAGTTAAGAAAATAATCATAAACTCAAAAAGAGGATAGTCAAAGACCATTATAAGTGTAGAGTACAGGGGTGGCATCCGAGATGGTGCCTCATATAGCTGCAAAAATTTCTCCACCACCATGAATCAATGGCGGAGAGAAGAATGAGAGAGAGAGAGAGAGAAAGAGAAAGTATAGTTGGAAGTTAATACCTTGTTTAAGAGCAGAATTGATGGAGGGAAGGTTATTAAATATTGAACAAATTTTTTTTTTAATGTGAACCTTTTAAAGTAACTAGGACTAAAATATGGAGATATGCAGATAATTCATATTGGTTAGCATGCAAAATTTGTAATAGATTTTTATTAAAATCATACTTTTAAAACACCAAATTACACATATACTGCACATAACGGTAACATATTATTCTGAGTTGTCTCACAAATTGATCAATTATAATTTATATTTAAACTCACCTTATTATTTAATAAATTAAAACTTAATCCATTAGATAATCTAATAAATTAAAATCATAAACTATAATTGGACAATTAATTTGCCAATTATTGAAATTATATAGCATTTTTTCTTATTTTATATATCACTTATTTTAATTTTAAAGACATTTACATAAAAGACATATAAATTACACAAAATTATACATTTCACTAATATTCTCAAAAAATTACATGCGAAATTATTTAAATACTATGCGTTTGGTATTTCCATCAATTTCTCTTTGACTATAAGTAATTTAGCTTTTAACTATAGTTTAGTCCATTGCTATTCACTCACCGATTGTTGGCCACCGCCCAGCGGCCGCCAACCAGAGCAAAATTTGAGTTTGATAGAAAATTTTGAAATAAATGAAATATTTCATTTAGATGCTAATGAAAATAAAATATTTCATTTAGATGCTCATAGAATTTAACTGTAGTTGTGAAATACATAATAATTAAACAATTCTATGTGTTTTATATAATTTTTAAAAATGGCAAAATGTATAACTTTATGTAATTTCTGTGACCCATGTAAAAGTCCATAAGTTTTATAATTATATTTTATATTTTTTTTTATCATTTTTTAGCAAGTAATCCAATAAAAATATATAGAGTTTTAAAGTATAATATGCAAATAATATTTCAAATATACATATATTTCATCACGAGGATTGCAAATATTCAGTATTTGTAATATTTACTTTTTTGTGATTAAAAAAATATTTACTGTTTTCAGACATATAGCATGTTATAATTTAACTTTTTTTCTTTCCTTTTACAGAGAATTGAACTTTATTCTCAGATTTTAGATTTACAGTTAGAGGTGAAATTTTCATTTTACAGTTAGGAGTGACAATTTTATTCAAAAATCAAATTTCATTCATATTTTATTTAATTTGAAATCAACTTAATTTTTTTTTATTTAAAAATAGTTCACTTAAAATAAATTTAATTTAACTTATAATTGATTCGATATATTTAAAATATATATATTTAAAATTTGAATATAAATATGACATAATATTTCACATAAAAAATGCTATTAAAAATATATATATATTAAAAATAAATTTATAATTAAGCTAAATTTTAGTAGACATGATTTAAACTAAATTTAAAATTAAAAATTTAAATTTCAAATTGAAATCGACTCTAAACCCACCCCTATTTTCTGTGCTTTGCATATAAAGCGAAAGGTGTACTCACGCCGAGCAGCCTCCGGGTCTCCTGTGCGTCCATCACGAGCCTCACGACCTCGGACCGGCGGACTGAACCGGCATCCTCGAACCGGAGCACGGTCGACCTCAGACCATTGACGGAGTATCCGATCAAATCAATCCCTCGAGCCCAGAACGGCTTCCACGCGTCCTCCTTCCTGATCAAATCCTCGATCGCCGGAACCACCTCTTCTTCCTTCCTCTCCAGATCATCGCCGCCGCTTGACATCAGATGCACCAGCTCCTTCAGAATCGCGACGCCGGCGGTCCGGTCGCAGACCCCCGTGTGGAGCCGGAGGGCGAGGACCGACCGGTCCGGCTCGGGCAACTCGTAGACCGTAGCGAAGAAGGCCTGCACAGGCTCGGCCGGTTGGGCCCAGGGGTTCCGGTTCATCTCGTGCTCGAGAAGGAAGTGGAAGAGGGAGAGCGGCGGCGGATCGGCGGCGCCGGCG
This sequence comes from Apostasia shenzhenica, assembly GCA_002786265.1. Lineage (NCBI taxonomy): Eukaryota > Viridiplantae > Streptophyta > Magnoliopsida > Asparagales > Orchidaceae > Apostasia > Apostasia shenzhenica. Next base: position 5,521,397 of record KZ451885.1, on the reverse strand, counting down.
AGCTCTTGGAGCTGATCGGATGGTACTATTTCGATCACATCGGTAGGATCTGTGGAGATGAGGATGTGAGGAGGGGGCCCGCCGGTGGCCGCAGCGGAGGCGGACGGGAGGCGGGCGCGGAGGAAGGGGTGGGAGATTTGGAGGCGATGGACGGTAGAGCGGAGGAGGGGGAGAGGGATTGGGTGGGAGAGGAGGAAGGCGAGGACGGTGATGCCGGTGCCGCCGGGGACGGCACGGCACCAGCTCAGCTCTGTGCCGCCTACCGGCCGGTGGCTTTTCCGATCGCCGGCGGATGGGGATTCCATAGCTGGTGGTTGGGGAATAGTGCTAAGTCCCAACCCAATAGAGAGAAGGAATTTGGAGTGGATGTTTTTACGGACTTTTTTTTTTGCAGAAAATAATTTATAATTTTAGTATTTATATTTCTATCTATTTATAAGGTTTTGAGAGGCTAAAAACGAATCTAACGAACATTATCAACTAAGAAATCTGATATGATAGATTTTTATTGATTTAAATTAACTTTTTTGAATCCAGCAAATATATATATATATATATATATATATATATATATAAGACAACTTGATTGAATCACTCAAATATAGGACTTTGCATGTAAAAATATTTATTTTTTAATTTTTTGATAGAATTTAATATTAAATTTTATGTATAATATAATATACTTATTTAAAATTAAATTAAATTAATTTTTAATTATCAGACAAACAGAGCCTTAGAAGGCGAAACTGATTGATGTGTTATCAATGTGGATGGAGGAAATGTTAGGGAAGTAAGTTTTGATTATTTAAAGACTTCAAAACATCTTTAAAATGACTTTAAAAAATTTGAAATCAACTAAACTCAGACACATCCTTAATTCTTTTTTTATATTGTATTCCACTCTAATTTCAGAAATAAAAATGAAGACTAGAGAGGAATAAAACTATAAAATCAAAACAGAATGACTCAGAAATGAGTGAGACTGGAGCTAAATGCAACATGAAGATGTTTGCATAAAGAGTTTTTGAGAATTTTGTGCAAAATTGTGATTTACGGTAAAAAGAAGAAATAACAAATAACAAAAATTAAAGAAAAAACATTTATTATAAAAATTAATATAAATGCAAAAAATATTAAAAAATATTAAATTACTAAAATATTTTTAAAAAATAATATGCGATGCAAAAAAAATGCAATTTTTAATGATGTTTATATAACATTGAACACAAAAAAAGAAAAGCACGTATACAAAATAGAAAACAAAAAATTTGACTAAAATAAAATTCATTAAAAATGAGAATTAAAAATATTTTTTTAAAAATAAAAACATTCAACATAAACGAAAGAATTATTCTAATTTTTTTTTTACGATAATTATGATAATATAATTAATCTTACTAAATTTAAAAAGCTTTACTTGTTAATAGACTTAATGAAAATATTTAGAGAAAAAAATTTTACATTTAATTTTCATTAATTAAAAAAAATTATGATAAAATATACTCTAAAAAAATTATACTGTTTGCATCCAACTTATCAAAAATATGTATAAAAAAATTATTAAACGCATGAGAATTTAAGTAAAAAATTTTTCTACTATAATTAAATTATAACAATGCTCAATTTTAAATTTATATTTTTTTATATTGATTATAAAAATTCTTATCGAACACATTAAAGATAAAATGCCTTAATGTATAAAAAATATTAAAATTTAAATATTTTTATTTTAATAAATCAAAAATTAAATATGTAAAATATAAATTTAGTAAAAATAAAAACACTTATAATCATAAAAAAATGAGTAGTTTAAATATTTCAGATTAATCATGTAAAATAACAGTAAAATAAATAGTGATATTATTGGCAAGATCCAAACAGAATGAATAAAATAAAAAAAATACATCTAATATATTGTATGATGAAAAAATTTTCCTAAAACTTAAGTGTAGATTTCATAAAATAGTTATAAAATTAATAATGTTATATGATGCTGAATGATGATCTACAAAATAAAAAAATAAAAATAAAATAAACATCACATAAATAAAAAAGCTAAAATAAATGAGCAAACATACACAAAAAGACAGTAAAAAATAAGTATATTTGTGAAAAAATTAGAATGACCTCAATTAAAAATAAACTTCAAAGAGAATCTCTTTAAATTGTTTAGACACAGAAATCATAAACAAAAAAGCACCAATAAGTAAAATTAAATTATTAAATCTTGATCACGTAAAAAAAAGAAAAATATAAAAATAAAATATAATAAAAAATATAAAAAATAATTTTATATATTTAAAATTAAATAAAAGATTATTATTTAATATAATACAACGAAAAAAAATTCATATAACTAACACCACATAACAGGATAAAGACTTGGTTTAATCTTTATATCGAAAATATTCATAAGACTAAGAAGCCAAAAGAGACTTGATGAATAGTGAAACTTGTATGAATTCTAGGCCTGTCAACGGATCGGATCCGGATCGGGTTGACCCCGACCCGGATCCGATTCCAATATATTCGGATCGGATAAAAAATCGGATCGAATCGAGGTCAACCCAGATCCGTTCCATGACCCGCCACGGTTCGAATTTTCGGATCAGATTTCGGGTCAACCCGAAATTTTTTTTACATAATTTAACACTGTTTTTTCAATAACTACAACTATTAGTTGTATATATATTCTTATACTTTTAAATAAAATTTTGATTACTAAAATTTACAATATAAATTCGTTATAGTAGAAAATATAAGAATAATATATAAACATTTAAAGATCATATCACTGACATCAGCATTATATTACAATATTACAAAACATAAAACCAAACAGTTGAATGAAAATATTACACAAAAAATAAAGTGCAGTTCTGTTAAAACTAGCACTAAATATTTTATCTTAACGGTAAAAAACATTTGTAACCATATAGGGACACTCGGTC
>KZ451885.1:5465925-5510982 GCA_002786265.1 Apostasia shenzhenica | reverse complement strand
TATATATATATATATATATATATATATATATGCATAAAATGATTTAGGAGTTTAATATATACTACTTGTCCTTTTATTTCGTTTGAATATGTCCCAGATTCTGATACTCAGGAGCTTACTTGATTGCTGTGACCACACTTTTTCTTCCTGCAGTTAACAGCCCTTGGATGCAACCTGGCATAGCACCTAGAAAAATGTATATAGCGAATTGCTTGTAAAAATCAAATAAAAGGAATAAAGTTTAGGGTAAATTGCATCAAGGCTCTTGAGGTTGGAAGAGTGTTACAAATCGGTCCCAACTTTTAAAAAACTTCTATTTGGTTCTTGAAATTGTAAAAGTATTGTCAATTGATCTCAATTAAGACATAATCATATTAGTATTTTACCATTATGTAGTGAAATTATTTTCAATCATTAACTTTTTAAATTTTTAAAATATAATTTAAAGTATTATTATTTATATTTTTTAAATTTAAAATTTTTAAAGCGGAGAAAACAAGAGATGGAAAAACTTAAATTTTTAAAGAGGATAATGACAGGTATGTACAAAATGTGTAAATGGTTCAAACTAATAAAAAATGATCAAATTTGATATTTTTCATTAGGCTTTGCCAGCGAAAAAGACAAGATTCTGAAAGAGGAGCTAAAATTACAGTGCTTTTACAACCTCAAGAACCAAAATCAAGATTTTCAAAAGCTAAGACCAATTTATAATATCCTCCTAACCACAAAGGCCTGGATGCAACAAGTGCATATTAGTTAAACAACACTTTCAATAACATGGTCTTAACCCAAAATTAATTGGGGTGGGAATTTCTCCTCTATTTAGTCTCCATTCAGGCATACGTACGGCATATATAGAAAATTTCAGCACACAGAAAATCAAATTACAAGCACTTAACACATCTTGGCAAAAGAAATTCCAGATCAAGTAATAGCAGCTGAAAGAATACATCACAATTTCAATATGCCCAAAGACCACCTTGAAATCAACCATTCAGATAAGAAGTTCTTGTTAAAGAGGGCACAAGAATAGCAGGCCAGCTTAAGTACGCCTCAAAACTAGAGCTCAAACCAAAATTCCCCATAACACATCTAACTGATTCATCACCCATACCAAGAAAGTGAAAACTGAAAATTTGTAGAACAGTTATAATCCTCCTTTCCATGTGGTCCATTTAAACTATTTCCTACCTCCAGCTCTCCATTCATCCCAAAAAAAAATCAAATAGATGAAGGTTTTGAGTAACAATTCCTGGAACTATATCATAAGGAACAAAGAAAGGGGATAAAAAAAAAGTAGCAGCACTATGAAGCACAGACACGACACGGAGACACGGGACACGACACGACACGGCAACATAACAATTTTCCAAAATATAGGTCACGAACACGGCATGACACGCCAAATACAATAATAAAATTAACAATTCATACTTAAAAATATATATATAACATAATACAGACTTAAATTTTTAAATATAAATAACTTGTAAGCAGCATTGAAGTTTTATAGAATTAAGAGAATTTGAGAACAAACGCCGTCGGCATTAAAAAGATTTGAGATATAAATTTAGGGTTCACTTTGAATAAGAAAAAATACAATTTTTCTTATTAGAACAATCACAATGAGCATGACAATAAAAAAAAGTAAGAGCTCTTGGTGTTGAGGATGAAAACAGGATAAAGATGAAGCTAGAGTTCTAAATTTTTTGCGATTGGTTCATTTTCGTAAGGCTTAAGGGCAACAAAAGAGAAAGAAATTTGATTTAACTTGGTTAACTTAAAATTTTGACTTATATTAGGTAAAATTTTAACAATAATAAGAGATAAATTTTTAGTTTTATTAAATAAAATTTAAATGATAATAAAAAAATGAGATAGATATATCCATAAATTTTATTAAAAATATATAATATTAATAAATAAATTTAATATTAATATTAAATATATTCAATTCTATCTTATGCATTCTAGAAGTGTTCTGTATCTCAGAAGTATTCTAGGAGTATCTCAGAAGTATTCTAGAAGTATCTCAGAAGTATCTCAGAAGTATCCTAGAAGTGTCTCAGAAGTATCCTAAAATATCCTAAAGTGTTTTAAAGTATCCTCGCATGTCTAAGAAGTGTCTTTTAGTTTATTTTAATATTATTTTATTAGGACAGGCCATGTGGCGTGTCCGACACGGTGTCCCCGCGTGTCCGACACGGTGTCCTCGCGTGTTCCCGAGTGTCCATGTGTCCGACACGGACACAACGTGGTTCTTGAAGTGTTCATGCTTCATAGCTGCAGTAAAATATAACATGCTTGAAAAAAGGAATGCCGCTTCACATGTCTTGTCAGATCACAACTTATAATTTGGCATGTTTTCAAAGTTAAATTTACAAGCACAGTTTTATCTACAATCTTTTCCCAAAAGAATTTAAGCAAAATCATTTCAAATTGTCAATTGAATTTAAGATTGAGTCAATGTTGTGAAAACCAGAAAGGATTAATAACCAATCTAGCATCTAGTTGAACCAGTAGAACTACTGTCAAACCAGTAATTCACCAGTACTTAAAAAAAAAAGAATAACAATGACATGATACCGTAGTATAAATATTTACAAAGATAAACTTATTTATACTATTAAATTATTATAATTGCATAACAGTTGTTAACACCATAGAAACAGATTGACTCATCACAATTAGACTAATACAATCCCATTTGATATACAATCCAGTTTTGGAATACAACTTGACTAGATGGCAAGCCAGTTTGCGATCAGACCGCTAGGAACGGCCGGTAAGGACCAGTTTTGCAACACTAGGTAGATTTAATTATTTGACACAGGATTCTGAACTAATGCACCAGAAACGATGGATGCCATCAAGATTAGCTTATAAACTGAACTATAATGTGGGATAGCATTAAGACGCATTAACTCAAAGCGATAATGAGCAAAACTCTAAAAAAGAATGAATCGCTAATTGAAAAAATAAATAAAACATACTTGCGGCAGATCATTTTGTCCTGGTTGTACTTCCTGGCAAGAGCCATCAGCGAGGGCTCGATGATACCACCCCTAAGTCTCAGCACCAAATGCAGAGTGGATTCTGTGGAACATCATAACTAAAATAAGTTGCGGAACAACAAGCCATTTACAGTATGAAACAAAATAAATTTTAAGTGCCTTTCTGAATGTTATAATCAGCCAGGGTTCGCCCATCCTCAAGCTGCTTTCCGGCGAAGATCAGGCGCTGCTGATCCGGAGGAATCCCTACAAAACGTCATGTTTCTCAGCAAAACTACGTTCTTTTCCGAATCACAAAACATACCTAACGAGAGATCACGAAGGCGATGAAAATTGGTGACAGGAACAAGAGGGCTATTCGATTATTACCTTCCTTATCCTGGATCTTCGTCTTCACATTGTCGATTGTGTCGCTGCTCTCAACCTCAAGGGTAATGGTCTTGCCCGTAAGGGTTTTCACGAAGATCTGCATATTCGCCGACGTCGTCGACTCCAGCTGTCCCACCTCGCAAACTAGAGAGGAAAAGGCAATTTATACCTTTTATATAGTGGTGCGAACGGAGCATAGAGAACTAGGGTTCCGTTTGGGAAGTAAATTGATTCGGATCCAATCCAACAATATTTGGATCTGTTCAATATCCGGATCCGATATGCGTTATATTGGATATGTTTCAGCACATCAAGGTCGGATTTATAAGAAAGTGGGAAATTAACTTCTTCATCAAAGGAGAAACCATTACATTCGGATGAAGCACCATCCAGATGCTAATCAGAGACTGTCACATGTGCAATATAAATGAGTCCGAGTATGAAATAAAAATAAATTATGACATAAACTGTAGTACTACACTCAACTATATGTTGTTAAAATTTAAAGTAAATTATATTTAATTTCTTGAAATTATAATATAATATCATTCAACTTCGTAATTTTAAATTTTTAATATATAATTAACTAAGTTCTTATAATAAAAATATAAATTAAAAGGCATCATCATCTTATATGTAACTTAACAATTGAGTAACAATATTCTTTTAAATAAATAAAATAATGCAATAAAAGATAAAAGGAGAAGATAGTGGCCCTCTCATAAGCTGACTTTCATTTCAAAGTTATTAACCCACAACAAAATTGTGACGCCCGTAGCCGAAGAGGGCGGGGAGTGACGCCAGGTGATGTCCTAAGAGAAAGGAATCACTGAGGCAAAGTGCGGCTCCTGGCAGGCTTCTAGGCCGAATAATGAGTGGTGAGAGGGGCGCAAGAATGAATCGTCCCACATCGAAAAGAGAAGGAGATCCTAAGTTGTATAAGTAGATAACGTGATCTCAAATGATAGATGCGTCTTTTGGGGCAAAACCGTGAGGCTAGTGATGGAAAACTTCATAATTTTTCTAAAACCAAAACGGACAATACCTCTACAATGAGATCACGAGAATGTAAATTTGTACTATTAAAATTTTATAAAATTTTATTTTTATTACTTCTCTCATAAGAGGGAGAGCAGGTGGAGGCCCCTTCCACTCTTTGTGCACCTCACAAGATAGCAGACGAAGAAGGAAAACCGAAGAGAGAGAGAGTAGAAAGATTGAGTTGTCTCTACTTGTTCAAAGGGATGGGCAAACAGCCCTCCCTCTCTTCCTTCTTTGCATGTGTAAGGCAAAATCAAAGTGAGAGCAAGAGGAAGGGGTCTTCAATTACACTCCTACAAAATATAAGAGAGAAAGAAAAGGTCAAAATAAAATTTTATAAAAATTTACTAGTAAAATAGGTATAAAAGATTTAATTAATGTATTATATGTAACTTAGAAACCCAATCATTAAAAATTTAAAATCATAAATTTATATAATTAATCATAAAATTTAATTTTTTGAAAAAATTAATAATTAAATTAATAAATATTTAATTGATTTTAAAATAATATTAACTTTTAAGAAAATATAATTATGTAGAAATATTAATTTAAACAAAATGTCTTGAAAATTTTAATTGGTATTTATAAAATATCATTTAAAATTTTAAATAATACATTCTTTTCAGTATAATGCAAATGTTAGGACAATGATGGCATAAGTGTCATGTCGGTATTTCTCTCAAATTTTAAATAATTGACTTGTTTAGTTGGAGGATAAATTTGAATAAAAAAAGAGAAATATTTTATTTTATAGAGTTGATGGAAAAAAAATTTATTTTAATATTGAGAGATGTGTTAGATGTGAAATAAAGTTATTTTTAAAATTAAAATTTGTGTTGAATGTGAAATAAAATTATTAAAATTTATAATAAATTTAAAATATTATTATTATATTTTTGGCCCATTTTTAGGACTTTGCCAAACATGCCCAGTAAGCACTTAATTCAATTTTATTACACGTTATTTTAAAAAAATAATTATTTAATTTAGTGATATATATTGATAATATTATAAAAAATTATAAAATTATTATTCAAAAAATAACATATAAATATTAAAATATTTAAATAATATTAAAAATAATATTGAAGCAAAAAATGTCTACTTTAATTTACATATATATATATATAAAATATCATCATTAATATCATTATTTCATTTATTTTGAATTAATTTTATTATTAAATTTACGTTAAACACCAAAATTATTTTATCCCCTTCATACACAAATAAGTTCCTTTACGCTGGATTAAGTGAAACGCCACTTATTTTAAGTTGGCTACATTAATCTTATTTAACTAGATAACTCTATAAAATATAAAATATAATGCATTTATTTTTTGTGAGATTATTTTTAATTTAAGTAAAATATAATTTTTAATATAATATTTTTATTTTTTAATTTAAAAAAAAATAATTATATTTTGAATAATAGGTTAAAATATGAAATAAAGTTATTTTTTATTTTAAAATATATATAATATAAAAAAATTAATTTTAATGTTAAAATTTATATATGATTGAAAATAATGTTAATTTAATATTAAATTTATATATGATGTAATTTATAAGATTAAAATTAATATGTAAAATCAACTTCCCTACGTTTTTTCTACATGTTCAAATTTATGAACTACTATTCATTTAGATAAAATAAACTTTTTTTTGGATAGCAGTAGATAATATGATATATTTTTTTGAAAGAGATGTACTCAGAAGGTAGAGCTATTACTGATCCGATTTTGAGCCGAGCTAATACCAGCTCGAAATTGGATCGATTACGTTTCGATCGACTCGAAGTCGATTGGCTTCGACTTCAAGTCGGCTCGAGTCGATTCCAATCGACTTCGAGTCGATTTCGATTCATTTTCGAGCCTGCTCGAAAATGAATCGAATCTCTTTTTTTTTCGAGCCGATCTCAAGTCAGGTAAGCTCGACTCCATCGGGCTCAAGATCGACTCGATTTATAATATATATATATAGCTCGAAAATGAATCGAATCTCTTTTTTTTTCGAGCCGATCTCAAGCCAGGTAAGCTCGACTCCATCGGGCTCAAGATCGACTCGATTTATAATATATATATATATTATATACATATTATATATTATTATAATATAAAATGTATTTTAATTCGAACTGATTTCGGGCTGGATTAAGCCGAGCCTATTTCGGCTCGAAATTATTACCGAGTCAAATTTTTGACCTGTTAGTCGACACTTTTAGATTGACTCGATTTTAATTAGGTCTTCAGTATATATTCAAATCAATAAATTAAATATTTAACAAAAATTGCCGCTTTATCAGTAATTTCCATCTACAGTCTATCGCTCACCGCCTCAACCTCGTCGCTCCTCTCTCTATAATGGCTCTACGTGGCCAAAGGGCCTCCGGAAAGTCATCTTCTTGCTTGCTGCCCAACTGATGGACAAATTTGCCCGGCGGAGATTCCATGATCCTGATCGTTTTCTACATTCCTTCCCACCGCCGGACGCCGGCATTGGCGCTGCCGCTGGCGACGTCGAGCTCGACGAGGAGGAGGTTTTCTGGCTTGTGAGCGATTCACCCGAGTCGAATCATCCTTCAATCTCACAAAACTCTATCCCTAATCCCACTGCAAGCCCTCCCTCACCCTCTCGAAATGCCGTCGGCGGTTATCGCTTCAAGGCAGTGAGGAACTTCGGGATCCTCGCCGCCCTATCGGACGAGCAGAAAGGCTCTCTTCTTCAGCGAAAGACGTCGATCTCCCCGTCATCGTCGGCTTCCAACTCTCCAGTATCGTCATCCTCTGCTTGGTTGATTCCGGTGATGCCGGCGGTAAATGTACATGGGAGAAAGATCTATCAACAATCGGCGCCAGTGAACGTGCCGATGGTTCCCAATAGGATGAGGAGAGCAGCAGGTTATCTGGAAGATGTGGAGAGAAGAGAAAGTGGCGGGAACGAAGCAACGCTTCTGCCGCCGCATGGGATTGTGGCTCGGGCGTATGGAATGGAATCGCCAATGACAGCCTTCTCCGTTGTTGATGGGGCTGGAAGGACCCATAAGGGGAGGGATACGCGCCAGGTATGTAATGCTGCCTGGCGCCAAACGGGTTTCCTGGGTTGATTCTGGAATGAATTTGTTAATGAACTTTGATTGTAGTTGTTGATATTTATAAGCGTCAAGGAAGGATACAATTTGGACATTCTGGTTAGATTCTGGAAATGAATGAGTTGTTCATCTCCGTTGAATTTTGCTTATTTGTCTTCTCTTTTAAAAAAAAAAAAAGATTTTGTTCCTCTCATTGCGTTTAATGGAAGTTGTGTTTGATTACTATACCAGAACAAATTATGGGTCATCATTTTACTCTTTGATGCCATTTTTGCAACTTGACTTGTTTATGAGCACTATCAACTATTAGGTTAATGTAAACAAGCCTCTCAATCTACATCCTACACTTTTCGCTTAACGCTGACCACTTAGCAGCGATGGATCTGACACTAGACGATGTTACACAACTTATCACCCCTTTATACACTTGTTCAACATAAAGCAGAATTCTTCTCCCAAAATTCAGTAGTGGGGTGAAAATTACTCCTACTACCCAATATGTAAATACCCACTCTACTCACAAATTTCGAATCAATGATCTACTGTAGCAAGGAACATGACGCAGCCTTAAATGTCAGTCTGTGTCACTTGCAGGAATTACTTGCTTAAGCAAAGAAGAGGTCTATAGCCTTTATCAATGGAATATCTGTAATACTCATCATTATAGGACACACCAGTAGGGCGTCATCCCCGAATTACTCTAACAGTCTCTAATGACATCAAGGGTAGCCACTAGTGATGGATATGTCACCTCTAAAGAATCCCATATGTTGGAGGATTCACCTCTCTGGAATACTCAATTGATGGAGACTTCATCTCCCAAGAATCCCTAGGTGATGAGAATTTCCTTTCCTTTCACCTCTAGGCAATGAGGGGGACCAAGGTAGACTCTGGGCAATTGAAAACTAATGGTTCCTCGGAACCAATTCCCTTTTGTAGTAGTATAAATCTCCTTACTCACCATGGGAGGTGGAGTTAAGACAATACAACTTCATGCCCCAAGAAGAGCAGTGACTTTTACTCCTTCTAATCAATCTTGTGTAATCCCTCAATAATATCATGTAATCCCTTCTACTATAACCAAGCAAGTATAGTGAGCTTCTTAAATCGCTCTAGGTTTTCCATGTCTAATGTCTAATTGTGGTGTGATTGTTTTTGTTTATTTATGTTTTATATTTATCTGGCATAATTCATTCAAACCTTGTACTCTTTTCTTCTTTTTCTCTCACCCCGCGTGAAAGATCAATGGAGCTTTTGGTCGACAATCTCTTAGGTGTGAGATTATCCGTCCATCTAAGTTGACTAATTTTCACACCAACATGTGTTAAATTATATATAGAGCAATATGATCATTTGCTGTCCCTTTGCCCTGGAATTAAACAGTTCTCTATAAGCTAGGGTAGCCAATTTCAGGTTGGTGTGGAAGAATATTGATATTTGCATTAGAGATTGTGAGTCCACATTAGAAATATATGTGTTGACATTGGGTGGATAACTAGATTTAAAACATTTTAGTAAATGAGGTCGCTGAGATCCATGTAAATAAGACAAGAGGGTGGAGTAATGACTACATTAGGGAGGTATCATGTAAATAATTACTAGGGTTATTTGACATTATAAAACAAAGGATGGAAGATAAACATTAAGGCAGGATATTTTCCACAAGTAATTCTGCTAGAAATTATTTTTTTTTTAAAAAAAAATCATATGCTAGAATATGGGTTTAATGTTACTGATGATGATAATAGGCTGGGAGAAGCCTTTAACCATCTCATGTCTTTAAAGACTTCTATTAGGCTAGTGAGAGTTTGCACAGCAGAACAAAGCTTTCTACAGTGGAAATTACTCTACTATGAAATTTTAAAAGAAGAATAATGAGGATAGGTTATTTCTTATTGTAATATTTATAGCTATTTTGTTCATTTTTCATTTTTTTTTTTGTCTTGATGCTTGTATGTGTTACCTCCTTCTCGGTTCCTTCTTCCATAACCCGAGCTCGGAGAAGGAAGAGATAAGAGGGCCCTATGGAGAATGTGGTTAGAAATCCATAATAGAGCCCGACCACTACGACCGAATTTATTATCTTAATGCATAAGGATAATGGAATACCATTCTTTTTTGGGAATTAGATCAATACCTTGGTAAGCAGATCCCCTTATTCCAATCCCACAAGACAAGTGCTTGTTCATAGTGGTTTAAACTTTACGTTTGATTGAAGTAATACATAAAGGAAAAGATGGAAAATATTTTTTGTTTAGCTACAATCAAGTTAAATATCTCTGGATTACAAAAGTAAAAAAAGTAATAATATAGTTCTCATCTTAAGCCTGATTTCACACTTATAACTTTAGTAGAGTTGCTTGTTTCCCAGTGCTAATTGAAAGTTAGTTATGCATTGGGATTGTGTGTACCTGAAAATCTCGAAGACCTACTTTCAAAAAAAAAATCTGGAAGAACATAATAAAACTACCAAATTTATTTAAAGGGTCAGGATGATGTACTTTTTTCAATTCCCAGGGAGATTAATGCAGACTTTAGCCTCTACAAGTAACCTCTTCAAAGGACGGCTCATTTAATAAGTTACTAATCTACTAATTGTTTTTCTTTGTGTTATAAGTAGGTCTTGGCAATTGTTATTCAAGCAAATCTTCTATGGATTTCTAGAAGAGAATTATACTCAAATAAATAAATTTATGTTCACATTTGCATGAAAAAATTTAAATTCAAATTTTAGTGGCTAATGTGAATTGGATATATGTTTGATCATGTGTTTATCATGATCAGATTAATCATCTAACCTTTAAGACTTTTTGTAAAAGCAAATGTAAACTTGAGTTGTCAATTTGGACTTAGTTTTAAATCTTTTATTATAAATAGGCCTTCATGAAGGCATGAAGAGTAATTCTATTATCCCATCATGCAAATTAAATTTTAAGAAGGCATGAAGAGAAGTGGAGAAATTTTTTGAGGTTCTTCTCTTTTGAGCTTATATTCTCTTATTTTGAGATTAAGAATATTTCTCTTTTGTGAGAAAAAAGTTTAATTTTGGGGCTTCTTTTATTATGAGATTGAGTGTATTGGGAATCAAGGTTGAGAGTATGGTCTGTCCTATTGTGTGACTATATTTATATTGTGACTTTTACGACAACGAATTTTCTTATTTTCTCTTCCGTGGATGTAAGTTCGAAAAAATTCTAGGCTGAACCACATAAACTCAGCATCTCTTTGTCATCTACTTTGCTCTTATTTTTTCTATTGATCCTATTTTCGTTACGCTTTTATTGGTTAAATAGTATTAATTCCTAACAAACTGGTGTCAGAGTTGCTTATTTGGATTCAGCGGCGGCAAAGTATGAGATCAAGAAGTTCTATGTCTCCAAAAGCTTTGGGTTATGGCAAACTAAAATGAGAGGGATACTAGTCCAACAAGGCTTAGCAAAGGTACTTTTGAGTCAATTGAAAATGCCCAAGACTCTATCAGAATAAGAAAATGAGGAGATGGATGAAAAAACTCTCACAGCCATCTAGCTATTTTTATCAGATGAGGTGTTGATTGAAGTCTTAGATGAAACGAATGCGGTAGAATTATAGCTCAAGTTGAAGTCTATGTATATGACAAGAAGCCTCTCCAACAAGCTTTATCTGAAGCAAAAGTTGTATTTGCTTCATATGCAAGAAGGCATGCTCATCAAATCTCATTTAAATGAATTCAATTATACAATTCGGGACTTAAGAAATATTGATGTTAAAATCGAAGATGAGCATCAGGCTTTGTTAATATTGTACTCTTTACCCCCTCATATAAATATTTTCGTGACACCATGCTATATAAAAGGGAAATCATAACTTTGGAGGACATGTAAACTTCATTCTCTCCAAAGATGTAATAGCTAAGCTTAAGGGTGTTGGAAATGAGAAACATACTGAGGGATTAGTGGTTAGGGGGAGATCTTCAGAAAAAGAATTTACTTGAAACCATAGTAGAAGCAAATCAAATGAAAAATATAAAAAGTTGATTTGTAACTATTGTAAAAGGAAAGAGCATATTAAGAAAAGTTATTTTGCCCTAAAAAGAAAAGAGTAACCTAGCCAAGATAGTCAAAAGAATATTAAATCAACAGAAGTCAACGTAGCTTTAGAGAGGATAGATGTTGATATTCTGGTTGGTAACAATAGGAGTTAGAGATGATAATGAGTGGATTCTTAACTCGACATGTTCATACCATATGTGTCCTAAAAAAATTGGTTTTCATCTTACAAGTCATATGATGGTGATAATGTATTGATGGAAAATAATGTTATGTGCAAAACCATTAGCTTAAGCACAATTAAATTAAAAATCATAATGGTGTATTAGGGCTGCTATCAATCCGAGCTAATACCAGCTCGAAATCTGATCGATCACATTTTGATTGACTTGAAATCGGCTCGAAGTCTATTGGGTTCGACTTCAAGCCAATTTCGAGCCTGCTCGAAAAAATAAAATTTCAATTTTTTTTCGAGCCGATCTCAAGTCGTGTGGGCTCAACTCGATCCGGCTCGAGATTGGCTCGGTTTATATTTTATATATATATTATATAACATATATAATATGTATTTTAATTCTCAGTAATAATTTTGAGCCGATTTTGAGTCAGGGTAGGCTCGGCTCGATCCAGCTGAAAATCGGCTTTTTTGGCTCGTTAGTCGCCTTGTTTAGATCGACTCGATTTTGATTCAATCTAAAATTGATTCAACTTTCGATCGATTTTCGATCTTCGATCCATATTAACACTCTTAAATGTGATAAGAATATTGATAGATGTTAGACATGTTCTGGATCTTAAGAAAATTTTTATTTCTTTAGGAACATTGGTTCTGGTTGCACATTTACTGGAGATGTCAACACTCTAAAGTGAGCAAAGGGGTAGTAGAAATAGTCAAGTAGTTTAATGTCTACCTTGAATGGCTTCATGTCTACAACAATAGCCATTTCTCTTGTATATATGCCCGTAAGCTTGAATTATTAATTGGCATATCTCTACACGATTAAGAGAAATCTAGTTGAAATTAGTTAATGGTGTGTTTATTATGATTGATGTCAGCATAGGAACAACAAAACTTGAACATAGTTATGACTTACTAGAGAAGACTGAGTAAAGATACTTGCCCCTTATTGCTAAGGATCTTTGACATTGAAAAATATTATTCCATCGATGTCCAGCATCATGGAGAATTTGAATTATATGCTGCTTTTCTTCTAATAATTGATTTCAATCACGGAGTCGCAATGTATGTTATTTTATATGATCCATTTATTTGATTTTATAAATGCCAAGCTTGGAATGGCTACTTTACCTACCCTGTTGGACATAACAGACACAAGTAGTGCGTTTACTTGTTTCAATATCTTTATGTAAATTTTTACTATAGTCTTATATTATCTACGCTGCCTTTTCAACCTCTATTTATTGATGGTCTGCTCCTTTCCCTTGCGGAAAGGATTAGACTACTCCGTTTCCCTAGCGGAAAGGATTGGTCTACCTTTCTCTCTTAATATACTGCCCTCTCCTCTAGGGTGTGCATAACTAATTCATTGTTGTCGGTGAGCTAGTTGGGAAGGTAGTGTAAAATTTTGTATTATTCTAATGATTACCTTCTAGACTTCTAGTTTTTCCTTGTTCATCAAATTTTTGCTGTCATCCTTAATGAAAATTTGGATATGTCTTCCTTTATTTCTTTAATTTAGAGTTTTAACTTTTTATGGTAATTATTTTTGCCATCAAATCAAATTTGCTCAATGCCTGTATCAACTTCAAGTTGTTTTTTTTTTAAATATTGCTAGCTGTTTCTAGCTCTTTATGGATGTCGCCAGTTTATTGTGAGTATTTTCCCGAGTGGTGGAGTGCCCAAATCTTGCAGTCTTGTAGTGGCGCAACACTTAACGGGATACTTACAATCGCATTAACTTCTTCATTCAAAAATATATCTTCCAATAGTGGCAAGTTCTTACCTTCATTACTAATACTCATGTTCCCATGTTTGAAAGTATAGCAGCTACTTCTTTTACTGGGAAGCATCATAAATAGTATTTGACACCACATGACAATTAGGTGCATCATTAATTACAGAGTAGCATTTAAAGTGATCTCATGCAACAGTGCTGGGTTCAAATGGTGTCATTAAAAATCACCGTTCTCTTAGCCCAATAGGAAAAGAGCTTATTTGGGAATTTTGAGCTCTCAGGTTCGAACCATGTTATCAACACAATTTTCAAATGAGGTGGAAAAAATTATGGTGTTAAGAGGTGGAATTAAAAAAAACGCCTTAAAATTTGGTACATCTACATAATTTTTCACCTAATTTGTATGATTTTCTAGCATTCCACTCAAAAGCTTTTTCTCTAGTACTGTTAACAATGAAAGAGGTTCATTTTAACCGTGCTTAATTTTTGGTGAACCTTTGTTTTGCTTGAAGCCTCAAAGTTTTGAGTTTGAAAAATGCTTTGCAACTCCCATAAGTGACCCTAAATCTTAAATCAAACTAGGATTTCTATGTGATACCTATATGGCAATGATGTCATATAAGCAAAAATAATTTTTTTGCGTATGTGACATCATTGTTATATACAAATTCTTATTGAATTCAAAATTTTGAGTCATTCATTGAGGACGTGTAGTGTTAATCAGTTTGAGTTTTGAGTTAGCTTTAATATTTAGGATCATTTATGGGGATGTGGCATTAATCTAATTGCTGGATGTAGCAGAACCAGAGCTAACTGGATATCTGACACACTTAAGCAAAGGAATTGGAAAAATGACAGACGGGAGAATCTACTGGGCAGTGGTCTCCACCTCTTCAAGACTCTTTACATGTACTCAACTACCTTTATTTATTATGTCAAGCCTCTGTGTATATGTGCAGCTACCTAAAGCCATTTGAGCTCAGTTATCTCTCTCATGGCTTCCTTTCTTCAGGCACTCAAATCTCTCCTTATCCTTTTGGTGACCATTGCTAATATCAATCTCTCTGCGTGCAAATTCACAGTGAAGGGCTCAGTCTCATGCCTGGACTGCCCTTCCCATCATGATCTCTCTGGTAATCTTCTCTCTTTCGTTTTGTTAAACTTGTTTAGAGATTTTGGGATTTGGTACAGGTTGGGAACTGGGGAGGAGAAATGGAAGAAAGGAGGAGGAGAAGATGAATGGATGACGATAGAGAGAAGAAGAGGAATTTTTAGAGATTGTCCGTCAAATAAACAATAAGCAATCTGTTGGAAATTTGCCAAATAAATAGAAAGAAGAACTACTCCAAGTACCATAAAAGGATACTACAACATAGAAAAAACATTAAAGTATCAACTCCTTTGAAAAGAAAAAAAAAAAAAAAGTATGTTTGCATTCTCTCTATAGTCTTCATCTTCAGCTTCATCGTATTGCTTCCAGGTATACTCCTGGCTGCTGCATGCAGCCATGAGAGGAGGTTGGTGACCATGAAAACTAATCAGAAGGGTTTGTTCGAAGCCAAAATTCCTTCAAACTCGGGTTCGCCGCCTTCTAACTGCTTCGTGAAGCTCATTGGTGGCTCTAAGCAGCTCTGCTCCTTCAAGAAATCAATGGTCTCTAAACTCATTCGAACTCGAGGTTCCAAAGACTACAGTTTGTCTGCTCCCCTCACTCTCTTCACATCCTGCCCTTCTAAAGTTAAGAACCAGGGCATTGGGTCATCAAAGACCATTGATCTCCCATTGCCAAGAGAATGGGGCTTAGCTCCTTCTAGCTATTATATCCCTTACTTTCCCATTATAGGGATACCCTAAAAGCAGTTGGCTTTAAAGTCCTTCTAACTATAAATGAGTACTAGTGTGTGTGAGATAGTACTGTAGTGAAGTTTAAGCTTCTTGCTTGTACTGTTGTGTATAATGATATCTACTGTTGCAGTACTTTATCTGATTGATTATTCTAACTACTTTCTGATGCTGCTATGATAATGATTATAAATTTATTATTTATTTTATCTGTTTTTTATTTTGGGAAAGTAGTTTATTTGGATTTGTATTTTTCTATATAGTCATGTAAATATTTTTGAGTAATTTCATTTTGGCCCCTGCCTATTGTGGCACAAAAATTCACAAATCTCAAAACATGTTATTCAGGTTCACAAAAAATATTATACAGTACATCGTGGTCCCTTCGTAACAGAATCTGTTAAGTATTTTTGAAATGACCAAAATACCTTTACTTATTCTATCAATTTTCAAAGTATGCGACCATTGTTTTCAGTCTCGCCAAATCTTACCCGCTCAAGCTTGCCGAATCGAGTCGTCCGTTGTCGCAATGGCGGCCTTCTGTGCCCGAGGCTGCCCTATGCGCGAGCAACTGCGATGGCAGCCACCTGCGCTTGAGGCTGTGCGATTGCCTGCGTGTGCAACTGCCTTCCTGCGCGGCCGCTAGCTCGCAAGCTGCAAGGCCACGAGCCTGAGCGGCCGCCTGCACGCGCTTACTTGGGCCCAGCGGCCTACAATTGAGGCCATGCACGCAGAGTGCAGCCACGAGGGCATTGACGCAAGTGCACGGGGGTAAACTGGTAAATTTAAAAAATGTTTACTTTAATTTTATTTATTTTGGACAAATTAACGGTATTTTAGATGGAAACCGTTACGTTAGACCTGATTGAAAGTTTTTTAGAAATAGTTAGGACCCTAGTAAACTATATAGTAATTGTTGAGCACCTGTATGATATATTTTGACGTTGTAAATCTTTATGGTAAAGTAGGCAAATCTCAGAAGCCTAAGCGAAATTACTTTTTTTTTTATAAAAATGAATGTCAGATAATTAAGTGAAAAAATATCAAACGAAGATGTTTATGGAACTATAACTGAGCATCAATCTTTTGCTACTTGTGTGTTGTTTTGCTGTAGTAAATCTGGTTTACCGAATCTTTACTCCCAGGTCCAGATGCTTTAAGTGGAAAAACTTAATTGAATGCCTTTCAATAGACATTTATGGAAGAACTCATAAGCAATAATCTTTCAACTTGAGGGACCTAAATGAGCTATTCAAGTTTTCAGATGTGTGGGCACTGGGAAAAATTATTGGGTGCGGACGGCGCACTGTTCGGACGCCCAATCAAAGGGCGCCACGTGTGCACGGACTCAGCTGTATGGCACACGTGGCGCCCTCTGATTGGGTTCCGGACGGTGCGTTGTCCGAACCCAATAACTTCTCGGGCACTGGGCAGTGAGGCTTAATTAGTATTAGAGTAAATGGCACAGGGGCCCCTGAGGTTAGAATGATGCTGTAAATAGGTCTCATATTTTGAAAAGCCTGGATTTGGGTCCCCGAGTTTGTGATTATGCTAATGTTTGGTCCCTTAGTTTAAATATCGCTTTTTTGGATGGTCCAGTTAGACAGTAACTATTAAATTTGACTGTCAGTCGTATTTATATGAACTAAAATGCCCTTATAATTCATATTTAATGGTTTTTCTGTATTTTTTATTAACCCCAAGTACAAGACTTCCCATTAAAGACCAATCTCGTCATTCCAAGCTCTTTTTTGATCAAAATAAGGATAATAATATATTCAATATTTTGTTAATTTAAGCATATTTTAGTGTATAGTTTGTCTTCTATAATTTTTTTTAGGATGATTTTTCAAATTATTTGCTTCTCAAATAAAGATGGTATATAAGAAATATAGACAATAGAGAAGATCGGCAAAGAACGTCGAAATTATCTTCAGAAGCAATGAAAGAAAAGTCTCAAAACCCTTTAGAACGTGTATAATGAGTAAGAAATTTAAGAGTAAAATAGTAAAAAGCCAGCAAATTTCAGACGTCGTCTCACTTGGGACCAAACGGCAAGACAAACGCAAACTCGGGAACCCAAATCGAGATTTTTTAAAATATGAGATCTATTTACAGCGTCATTCTAACCTTAGGGACCCTATGCAAATTACCCTTAGTATTTTCTTCAGAAGGGAAATTGATCATGGAAGGCATCTAAGTAAAAGCTCAGAGTTGTCCTTGGCATGAAACTACTGAAGCATGTTGCCATGGTGTGGCTCTGATACCCCCAACATCATAACCTTACCAAAGATATGTAGAGGGTCTACCTAGAGGTGGTAATATATGGCATGACTTATAATTTTAACTCGAAAATTTAAAATATAAGTCATAAATTTTGACATATTTATTAAATGAGTCAGATTCGAGTTGTACATAATAGGTTTGGTCAAGTTTGAGTTACTTATTTACAAAAATTTGTTCTGTAAATGGGAGTTGGCGAGTTGACCCGACCTATTTATTATTTGAGTTGAATTCGGGTTATTGATCTTGACTTAAGTTGGATTCGGATTCAAGCTGGTCTACCTGCAATGTTTTTTTTTGAAACTTGTCTACCATAATGTTGAAATAGAGATGCTATGGCTTAATTTGGTTGGAGTTAAAAAAGTGTTGGCAAAAAAAAGAGAGTTTTTTTTTTTTATATATTTATGACATAAAATAATGAAAAATAGAGTTAATTATATTAAAAATTACCTAAAAATAAAAAATAAAATATTTTTATTAATTTTTTTTTGTATAATATGATATTTATTAATCACAAAACTTAACATCAATTCTGAATGCATACATGTCTCGCAATTGAAGATTGCTTGAAAATACAAATCGAACATATTGCCTTTAATAAGAATAGGCGAATATTTTAGAATAGGTCCTTCAAAAAAAATATTTTAAGGTGCAGGGTTGAATATACTCCGCTCAAGTTATTACACATCTCATATTTAAAAGTCAGAAACAATGATTAATGTCAAATACTTTTTATCGTCTTGAAATAGTAAAAAATTATTACTAAAATGACCGTCTTGCCTTTTGAAATTAAGCTATGAATATCGTATAGTAAAACATTACAAAAGATTTTTTTTTATATTTTCAACACTCCACCACAATTCACTAGACAGGTTATCTTTGCGAACTCTAGTTATCAAAACTATGTCTATGGCTCAAGATTCGAAGATTCGAAGATTCAGATAGCGTCGTATTTTTTTTTAATCTTGTACTTGAACAAAAGTATATAGTGGATTTAAAACTATTAAAATAGATTTTGTGATTTTTCCCTTTTTTATAAGTATTTATTTAGTCAAATAAAAATTAGTCATATTAATTTTTATTTGATATATTGTAGCATATATAAATTTTAATATTATATTTAATTATATTTTATATTATATATATATTTTAAAATAAAAAATTAACTTTATTTTACATCCTACACACATATTAAAATAATAACTAATTTATATCACATTCTTCACTATCGTAGTATAATAACTAATCTTATTTTACATCATATATAATTTTTAATAAAAAATAAATTTATTCAAATTTAACTTTAATCTGTTAAAATTAATCATTACAAACAAACAATAATATAAAAGATTTCATGTTTGCTCGTAAAAGCTAATTTTAAGAAAGTTATAATTAAATTTGAATCAACTTATTTTTTAATAAAAATTATGAATGATGTGAAATAAATTTAATTATTATATTAGAATTTATGGCTGTGAATGTGATATAAGTTAGTTATTATTTTGGTATGTATAGAATGTGAAATAAAATTAATTTTTTACTTTGAATTATATATATAATATAAAATATAGTTAATTTTTAATATTAATTTGGTTCAATATTATCTTACTGTTATGTTATATTATTTAAAGAAAAAATAATTATTTAATTTAATGACATCTATAAATAATATTCTGTTAGATTATAAAATTATTAGTTAAAAAAATAATATCTAGATATCATGACATCTAGATTACATAACATAATACTAAGATAATAATAAACCAAATACCCCTAAATTTTATGTGTAGTGTGGCATGCTTGATTAAATTAACTATATTAATTTTAATTTAGCTAAATAAATAAATTCTTAGAAGTAAATTTATAATATTATATTTTAATATAGCTAATATATATATATATATATTAAATATTTTTATAGAAAAAATATTACTTAATTAAACTCAAAGTTTAATTCGAAATTGAAAAATTTTAACTACTTTCAATATATTGAACTCGTCTCAAAATCATGAAATGGAGAGTTTTAAGATCAAAATATTCTAGTAATGTGTATGAAACTTTTTTTTATATTATAAATAATAAATATAGAGTTAATTTATTTGACCAAATTAAAATTAATTTAATTTAATTTTAAATAAGAATATCACATTATATATAAAATTTAATATTTCAAATTAATTATATTTTACATTGAATATATATATCAAAATAATTTCTAATTTTTATTATATTCTTACGTATTTTAATATGATAATTAATTTTATTTTTATTTAAATTTAAATTTAATTTTATTAAAATTAAATTTTATAAATAGATCCATAATGTGATAATTAAAACGATGATTGAACTCGATTTAATATGAAAATTGGTTCGATCGCGAGTTCAAAAAATTCTTGTACGCAACGTACGTGGAAACGAGCGTGATTGAGACCGAGTCAGCGTTTCGATCTGAGTTTCTTACAAATTTATTTATTTATTTATTTATTTATTTATTTATTTATAGTGGCCTCGAGCTCGCTGCCTAAAACGGAGTGAGATCGACCGAGTCCACGGCGTTGATAGGTCAACGGTTTTGTCATCTAATTCCGTTAATTTTGTCTCTCTCTCAAACAGCTGGACTCCATCTCAAAAATTGCATCCTAGTCCCTAAAGACTAAATTTAAATCCCCAAAATAATAAAATTACTGTAATTTGATTTTTTAAGTTCTAACAAAAATAGAGCTGTTAATTTTTTTATTGTTATACTCTAAGATTATTTCATTTCTGATCATTATTTTTTTATTTTGGAGAATATTGTTTTGAAATATTTTCAGAAATGGATTAGGACAAAAGGTGTAAATAATTCAAATTCATTAAAAAGAAATATTAATTTTGAATATTTTGACAAATGAACTAGAATTACAGTGTTTTTATATAAGTTAGCAATTAATTTGATCGAGATTTTTTAAAAGGTAAAATTAAATTTTTAATAATTAATGCAATTTAATTTTTAATTTATTAAGCAACCAAATTTTTTTAATAGATTAAGCAACTTATTTTTGTGCCCAAATGGAATGTACTTTGATTTCTACTTATTCATAAAAAAAATTTTGGAGTCAAACTCGAGCTCTGATAGGCTCGAGATCTAATCAGTTCAATCAAAATCAAATAATAAATACAAAATCTAAAATCATCTTAAGATAGAGGTATCAAAAAATAATTACAGTGATTATATTTAGGGGCTTTTTACATACAAGACATGAAATTTACACGAAATTACACATTTCACCATCAATTCGTAAATATTACCACTATCACATCATATTCATTTAAATTTTACGCATTTCACATATTTCACATATTTCATATACTTTATAATATTATATGTAAATTAAAATGCACAAATTTATTAATATTTAAATTCTAATATATATTTTTATTTTTTTACTGTAAAACGCCAATTTTCTTACTTCAATTAAAAATTATAGTCATATGAATTTAAATTCGGCACTCTAATTGGTAAATAGGATAAATAAATTAAAATACATAAATTCATAAATATTTAAATTGTTATTTATATAAATTAATTTATTTATAGTATTTAATTAATATATTAATAATATAGTTAAGATCAAGGCCAATTTAGAAATGTGAAGTTTACCATAAAAAAATATGGTGTGAAATATGTGAAATGAGTAAAATTTAAATGAATATGGTGTGATAGTAGTAATATTTATAAATTGATGGTGAAATGTGTAATTTCATATAAATTTCATGTCCAGTATGTAAAAATCTCTTATATTTATTCTGTTTCAATTGATGAATTAGAATAAATAAGAGTTCAACGATTGGAACGATTTTATTAACGTCCAACTTAATTTAATTGAATAAGGACAGGGGCGAGTTTGCGATCGATCCAATTCAATCTGATGCAATTTTGAAAACCCTTTTCACAAATTCTCATTCTCATATTCATCACATAAAATGCATAAATATGATTACTCAGTATTTAAGAAAAACATTATGTAACTAAAAAAATAAAGAGAATCTTTAAAGTTACTTTTAGGTTTAATTATTTGGTTACAATTTAGATTAAATTCTTATCCATTAAATAATCCCATGAATGAAAGTGGGTTAATCAAACTCATTCATTAAAGATTGAGTAGTATTTAGTTTGATGAAAATAATCACAATTTTCTTCAAGTTGATTAATAAATAATTCTTAGTTTATAGTTTTAAATTATTTTAGTTCTAGAGGTTATCATGAGGGACTGATTTTAAATAAATTTTTTTTTATCTTACAATTTAACTCTTAATTCTTTTATTAATTTTGTTGAACTTAGTTCTAAAGAATTCTAGAAACCAAATTGGAGTTTATAGATAAGAAGAGATTAAATTAGTAGAGCCTCTCATTACTTTTTATTCAGTAATATAATCAGTTTGTGTTGTGAAGAAAAAAATTTCTTGATCATGTTGAAATAAATTTTAAATAATTTTGTTAATAATTATATTTGTAAAATAAAATAATGATTGTATTGAAGTAATTATGTAAAATAGATAAAATTTTATGTTAAAAATCATGAAAGTCCTATTTTTAGGATTATTTTGTAGAGCAAAAATTGGATCTAAACTTTCACAATGGTCCTTATTTCCTTGTAACACGATAAAAATTTGAATTTGATATGTATTACAAATTGAAATTATACGTATAAATTTGAGTAACAAATAAATTAAATTTAGAGTATACTAAGTTCAGAAAATAAAGAAGAAATTTTAAGCAATGCCTAGAATTCTTTTAATCTTCAAATAGGACCTATAATGAATGAAGTATAAAGTTGAGATTTAAATATATTTTTATAAAAGTATAATTTACATAAATAATTCAGCATCAATTGAAAAAGATGAATTTATTGTAAACTTTGAAGTGAAGGAGGATTTTATGTTGGTGTCAAAATAACTTATGATGAATACAACAATAAATATTAAACCTATAAATAATTCTATCAAAAACTAAAATTTATTTAAAATATTAAGAGAGGTATTAGAAATTTATATACCTTGATTAAACTTGAATTTATTTAAAATAATCATAACTTATGTCAATAATTATGGCTTACAAATTTTTACTAAGATATGTGTCAAATTTAGGAACATTTTAAGGTTAAAATATAATTTGATATTATTCATTAAAAATTTGAATTTATTGGATTTAATCATCCCTTACTTTTAGAATTAGGAAAAATACTAGATTTACTTATAGATTGAGATATTAGGTGGAAATAGAGTTTTTCTTTTTAATTTACACACTATTTAGTCGAAAATATGAAAGAGAGAGAAAAAGAAAAAAATGAGTATATGAATGGAGAATGAAAAATGAGAGGATTACCCAATTTTTCTTTATAAAATCAGCAATCACGAAAAAGGAATTCCGACAATCTGGATGAAAAAAATGAAAGAATAAAATTTTTTTCATGGTTCATTGAGATTGGAAATTTCTCTAACTATTAAAATTTAAACTTGATTAAAAAAATAAATAAAATAGTTTTATTTATAATAATTTAAATTATTTGAATATACTAGATGTCTAATTACTTATAAAATTATATTTTATTACATGCTAAACTTTTTCTCATGTTTATTATCAGATAATTCATTTCTAAGCATCATCTGCCTTCTATTATATTATTATGGTGTTGATTCATTTGTAATAAGTTTATACATATTATTTATGTGATATATATAATAATGCTCTCAAATTTCAAGTAATAAAATTATGAATTCAAAAGCTTTAATGTTTTATGTAGTTTATAGCTAGTGATACCTTTCACGGAGTTCTAGTAGTGGGTTGATGTTGTTTTCGGTAATATTTTTATAGATTTAATACGCATAAAAGGATCATAAGTGAGAAGCAATAGGAAAATTGAATTAAATAATTAAATTAAAAATTTTATATTTATTTATAACTTAAAGAATTTAGGGGAAGTTTGGTTTAATATTATTTTGAAATTTTATTATGTTATCTAGAGAAAGCGATTATTTGGTTTAATAACATCTATAAATAATCTTCTATTAGATTATAAAATTATTAATTAAAAAATGACATCTAGATGTTATGTTATGATATTTAGATTATATAATATAATATTAAGATAATAATAAACTAAATGCATCTGCAGTATACATTTATGATAAATTTGTGTCATTATGTTATAGAAATATTTGTGAAATAGTAGATTAACGAAAAGAAAGAAAGAAATAGTATCGAACACCTATATTATTAAGATTTTAAAAGTTAAAACTCAATTAAAATTATCGAACTTTTGCTTCAATCAAAACTTAAATGTAGTAGTTTTAGCAGTATCGGTCATCGACCAAAACTATCGAAAATTTATAGAAAAAAAATTAAAACTATTAATAAAAAATAATTAAATTGTCAAAACTATCAAAATTAAGGCTTTATTTTGCGACAAAATTAAAACCAAAATGAATTTTAAAACCTTTATTAAAATCCTTCATCAATAAGATGCCTTTTGCTAATTGCTTTCACCATTATTATCATGGATTATAAATTTATTATTGGGAGATTTACATGCATGCCATACAAATCTTTTAATATTACACTACACATATTTTTTTTATAAAATTTATACTATAGAGTGTGAAGAAAGTGTATGTGATGTAATATATGAAAATTTGTATGACATGTGTGTAAAAATTTCTTTATTATTTTATCAAAAAAAACCTTTATTTTGATAGAATAGATTATAACTTTTGAGTTTAGTCAAATTAACTAAATACATACATTATGTTATATGTAAACATGCTTAAATAAAATAACTGCATAGTAAAAGGTGATATGTAAATAATGCAAGAGTGTACATGAACTTATGCATATTGAAGTCATTAATTCAATTCAAATTGATTATATATGTTAACACGTGGTTCCAGCGCTGCATCTCTGCCGTACATGTGGTGTCGAGCTGACATTTAGTCTTTATTTATTTACTAATTCATTTATCTGTTCTCACAGGTTTCAGATCTCGATCAAATCTCGGCCACGAGGGTTCAATCAAACCTCGTCCACGACGAGCCAGGACTATCCCTGCTAACTTCGATGATGATGTTACGCTGCTATACTTATCACCGTCAGCGTGGCCCGACCATGCCGTTCTTCGTACAAGACACATTTTCTTTAAGACACGCAAATCAATGATCTGCATGCTCCAGTTGTCACTGATCCCCATAAGTAGTATCAATATTAAAAGATCATGCTCTCATGTTGCCGCTTTTGGTCCCTCCGGTGGCCGACAAGCGGTGCGAGCTCAGAGCTTGTTCACCTCCGTTTCTCCGGGAAACCAAGACAAAGTTGTACAGTCCATCGCCTACAAATACCTTTGAATAGCCTTCAAGCAGA
Organism: Apostasia shenzhenica; assembly: GCA_002786265.1. Lineage (NCBI taxonomy): Eukaryota > Viridiplantae > Streptophyta > Magnoliopsida > Asparagales > Orchidaceae > Apostasia > Apostasia shenzhenica. The sequence goes on along the minus strand of KZ451885.1, from coordinate 5,485,999 downwards.
ACAGATCCAAGAGGAGAGAATCAACAAGAGTGGCCAAAGTGCAAGCAATTCCCCTGATTCTCTCATTCTCACTGTATTAGAGCCCCAATTGAGGAGCTTTCTCTTTCTCTCCCTCTCCCCTTCCCAAATATTGTATTAGCCCTCATGACTACTTTTTTCCTTTAGTAAAATCTCTTCGCTGATCGCCCATTGGACGTAGGGAATTTCCCCCCTGAACTACCTTAAATCTCTCTGTGTGTGTTCTGAATGCCCCAAAACTCTCTCTCCCTCTTAAGCTTAACTAACAGGCTTATCCCCTGCGCGCCGCCGTCTCTCAGGACTCTCTCTCTTTTTCGGTATTTTTTTGGATCCCCTACATCTCATGTCAATAATATATATAACACGAAAATCTAATTATTTTTATATTTTATACACAAAAATTTAATATTATATATTGACCATATAAATTATATAAAAATTATAACTTTTATACATATCACAATTTTGTAGCGTTAGTTTGCATATAAGTTGTAATTTTTATATTATTTTTTAGCTAATATTTAATATTAAAAATTTTGATATTAAACATGTAAAATAAATAAGTTTTAATGGCATATATATATTTATAATTACTGCTGAAAGCTTCGTTGACTGAAGCTTAGGCATTTTCACACGTGTCTGACATAATAGCAATTTTCCCATCAACCTGCATTTTTAATAATAAATGAATGCTCGAGATTTCATTTAAATCAGTTTGATATAAAAGTAACTTACATATAATATTTTCTCATTTCAGTAACTTAACTGTAATTTGGTCTTAAAAAGTTACATCAAACCCTTCCCACATAGTTTAGTCAATCAGGGAGCCCACGCGAAATTTACGCGTGAAAACTAGAGACCTATGTTATAATGTTTGTAAAGTAGGACAAAATGCAGGGACTGCCTGGCAATTTCTCTTTTATCAGAGTTTAAAATTACATAATGGCCTCTGTATTTGACAGTATCTTTTAAACCGATCCAAAATATTAATTTCTTTCAATTAGTGCTCTATAGATCCCTCTGTTAACTTAAAAACTAAATTGCTTCTTTGACTTCACAGAGGTTTTCAATTTTATTTTATTTTTTGTAATTTTCTTAAGGAAGTTCTGCTAAAGAAAATCGACGAATGAAAAAATTGTGCAACAGGTAATGCAGCATGACATGAAGATAGAAATTTAAAATAGAAAATTATTAAAATGGATACCATTGATATACTGAAAATATTACTTTCGGTAAAATATAAAAATAATTTTGTCATTATTTTAATTAGAAGAATTGAATATAACTTACCTTTAAAAATAATTTTTTACTTACTAACTTCATACTTAAAAGTTATAATTATGAATTCTTCGTAATATTGATGAGTGATTAAATTTTTATTTTTTTAAATAAAATAAAAAGTTAAATCTTTCAAAACTTTTTTGAGGAGGCATGATTTGTAATTATGCACTCAAATGACTAGTTTGATTGTAGAGTTGTTTTTTAATAAAAAAAATGTATATTATTTTATAAGTTTAATAAAAAATAAAATTAATTTAATATTAAAAATCTATGAGATACATAAGTAAATTTTAATTTAATATTTAAATTTGTGGTAAATATAGGAATTTTGAAATGTTAATAAAATTTATGAATGTTTTTTTTTTCATGGTGCCTTTTGGCATTGATTGGAGATGAAAATATAAACTAACCTAATTAAAATATATCAATTGTTATAAATATTTAAATAAATGATTGAATACAAGGATGTGTACAAGGAATCTTAATAAAAAAATAAAAATTGGGGAACACTTTAAAAGATTAGCCCAAGCTTTTCATTTTTTTTTTCAATTAATTTATGTCGTCAGTCTTTTCATATCAACGAATGGAGATAATAACAGCATCTAAGTCACTTTAATATTATAACGGGAGATTATTATTTTGCTACTGAACACAAATAAATGTTCAGTTTTTTTTATAGAAGTAAATAAATATTCAGAGTTAAAAATAATAAAACTACTAAAAGTACATTTTTGGTCTACATATAAAAAAATATCTTAAATAATTAAACAGATAAATTTCAACACGAGTTAAAGAAATTACTTATTAAAGTTTTGTTAAAATGAGAACTGAGATTTATGAAATTCCAATGAAAAAATATGATTTTATCTATGTGAAATTCTATTTCAAATGTAAACTCATGAGCTCATGGACTTGTGTAATCTCGTGCGAATGTAACTGGTAACGATATAATTTTAGGTAAAAATTTTGAATTGAATAGTATTCTTGTTCATCTAATTAACGAGAAGATTTTCTCAATTGATTTGAAAAAGTGCATTTAAAATATTAGAAAATCATACACAAATATAGGACACTGGCCATGTCAGTGCCTACTGAAAATTATATATTGCTCATTTTAATTTTATTAAAAAAAATTAAAATTAAGATTATTGTTACTGAGTCATAATGAGAGCATATTTGGTGATTCATTGCTAATAGTAAAATAATTAAGCTACAAAGACCAGCAAGAATATTGAGTACATATCAGGCATCTAAGTTCAGTTTCTTCTAGAGTTTTCGTGTAGATAAAGAGAAATAGTAGAGATGCCGGTTCTCTGCTTCTCATATGTAGACTGTCAGGTTCTGAGTAAAGAAATAAAATTATTCTTTTAACTCAGTTGATTGTCTAGTTTTTACCAACTGTGAGATGATATTTTTACATTATATTATAAGAAGCATTCTATTTTATCTCTTCTAAGATACACAAGATGTTAGTTTAGAGAAATATTATATTAGAAATTTGTTGCATACTAAATATGATTTATTTAATTATCCTCAAAATATTATTCTTTATTCGCACAAGTGACATGACACGTAGTTATGTGCTCTTAGAAGAAGATGAACTCAGCAATGTTATAGAAGATAGTTATGTTCAATAACAAGAACTATGACATCTACGAATTGGAGTTTGAGTTGAGGCAACTCGGCATTAGTGACTCGATATTTGACTGATTCCTGTCCCCTTGAACCTGGCCCTCCCCTTTGGAATTTTTTGTGAAATTCTAACCATCAAATGAATCGCCACCGTTGTCGATCGTCACCCCCGAATATCCCCCCACGCGTATTCTCTCTCTAATATATACTGAAACTCTCTCTCGCTCTACTCCTCAAAATTCGCTTTTCACCCTAAAACTCAGCGATATAAAGAGAGAGAAAGAGAGAGAGAGATGCAGAGCTCCCCTCCAGGTTTCCGCTTCTACCCAACAGAGCAAGAGCTCCTCTGTTTCTATCTGTACAACAAGGTCAACAACCAGCGAGGAGACATGGAGCGCGCCATCCCCGTCGTCGACTTCTTCTCCCACGAGCCATGGCAGCTCCCTCGTAGACTGATCTAGCTAGCTCGTCTTCTTCCCCTGCATCTTCTTCCTCCCCACCCATTTCTCCGGCTAACGCATTTCCCCTGCTTCTTGACCTCCAGAACTCTCCGGCGAGCTCTGCGTCCAGGGTTCCGACCAGTGCTTCTTCTTCGCCCCGCAGCAGGAGCGGGAGGCCCAGGGCGGCCGGGCCAAGCGCACTACAGCCGCCGGCTACTGGAAGGCCACTGGCTCGCCAACGATCGTCTTTGATGGAACGCGGCGCGTCGGCGTCAGGAAGACCATGGTCTTCTACGAGGGCCGCGCCCCAATGGGGAAGAAGACCAACTGGGTGATGAACGAGTACCGGCTGTTCGAAGATACAGCCGGTTTCTCTGCCGGCGATCATGCCACGGGCTCAGAACCAAAGGTCGCCCCTTTTTTTTTTGAAAACATGATCTGTTTTTTTAGGGGCGAATTACGTCAGAGTCCTGAAATTAAGGAGGCTTTTAAAGTTGGTATATGTTTCTTAAATCAATTCACTCAAATCCTTAAGTATTACCTCTTCTCAAATAAAAAAATCCTTAAGTATGACGTTAAATTTTGAGTGTATCCACACATTTATTTGCTTAATTTTAAAACAACGCTTCTATCACAGAAAAATTTATTAATAATATGCAACATATAGTTAGAAAGATATTTTAAAATATTATTTTTTTAATACTATCAAAAATATAACACAAAATATTACAAACTTAAGTAATTATGCAAAAAAAAGTAATGCTGCAGTCTAAAATTTTATAAAATAATTCTAAAACAAATTACAAATTTGATAATATTTTTATTTATTGTTTCTAGATTTTATTGGGCTATTTTGCTTTTGATGGTGTATAGCAGTTTTTAATAAAAGTTGGAGGGAATTGACCTACATGAAATAATTGGGAAATATAGACTAATAAAAAAGAAACCACTTACCTTACGAACCTAGATGTAATTTATCCAGAGTCCGTCAGACAGCTTTCTAATTTGTCGCTTGAAGATGCAGATTCGCGCTGAATTCAGCTTGTGCCGCTTGTACGTCCGATCAAGCAGCCTGCGGTCATTTGACCGCCGGCCGCCGCCGGAGGCTGGAGAGGCCGGAACGAGCAGGCGACAGGAGGCGGCACCGCCAGCTGCCAGCGGAAAGAGGCGGCGATCCCCGACGGAGAGTTTCGGTCAATCTAGGGCTTGAGGAGAAGATTAGTGGTGCTACGTCGATTAATGGGGATGGACTTTGGGGGAAAGTCATTAGTGATTCTTTTGATTCGATTAATTTGATTTCGTGTTTAGTTAATTGTTTGATTATTCGTGATTAATGTTTAATTATGAGTTTTTTTGAGAATAGACCCCAACTCGGTTTTGACTGTACTCTCTTGACTATTTGAAATCAGTATATATATATATATATTTATATATATTTATATATTTATATATATTTCTCTCCATCTTAAATGCTTTTTGAGTGGGAAATTGAACGTAATTGAATTGTTGAAGTGAAATCTGACTTATGAATTATAGTTGATAATTAATGTTCTATGAAACAAATATTTAATTATAAAAAAGTATATATTTTATTATTAAAGATGAAATATTATATATTATATTAAAATTATAACAAATTTTATATTTTTTGTTATTTTTAAAATGTTATAAATTAAATTATTGATATATTTTTATGAATCTTATTATATTATATATGATTTTCAAGTTTATAATTAAGCCTTTATCTCATTAAATTGGATAAAAATAAATTTTATATATAGCTATTCTACTAGACAAATGATATTAATTTATAATATATAGTGTTAAAGAAATTTAAGGTATATGATTTAATGTTTTGAATTATAAGTTAAAATTTTAGGACTCAAAATATAGAGTATATTGTGATTTTATCAAAAAATAGCGTAAAATTTATAATTTTGTAAAATTTTAGTATGATATATATATATATATATATACATAATATTTTATTTTTAATAATAAAATATTTAATTTTTGTAATTAAAAATGTCTTTTATGGTAATGCCCATGTTCTAAACTCTAATTTCACACCAATATTATAACTTATTTATTAATAGGTACAAGTGTTAGAGCATGTACTCAACTACTGTATTACAATCTCTTTGTTATAAGATTTAATTTAATAAGATTAAAATTAAATTTAGATATAGATATTTTTTTATCAGAAATTATGAATGATGTAAAATAAAATTAATTAATAAATTAGGATATACGAGAGATGTGATATAAAGTTAGTTATTATAGTGGAGTATGTGAGAGATGAGATATAAGTTGATTATTATTTTAGTAATATATATAGGATATAAAATAAAATTAATTTTTAATATTAAATTTTATGTATAATATGATATACCTATTTAAAATTAAACCAGATTAATTTTTAATAATTAAACAAATGTGGCCCACATGCTCTACAAACACGTACGTAGGTCTTCTTCTTTTTTTCCCTCTTCTTCTTTTTTTTATTCTAATGTTATTTTGTATATCACCTAAGTAAATTTTTTCTATTAATAGTGAAATTTTTTTGGGGCTCGGTTAAGTGATGGATGTAGACGGTTTTTTTAGATTCACATTGAATCTTCATGCCTTCTATTTTGTGAAGGTACTTTTTTTCTTCTTCGTTTCTATTTCTAATAGATTTGGTATTTTTACGGATGAGAAAATTTTAAAATATTAGAGGATAAATTAAATAGCCACTGTGGAATAGGGTTTTTTTTTATGTAATAGAACATGGCTTTTTGATTAACTAAAAAGAAAATGATACATATAATCATATAGATCTAAGGCTCTACTTAGTAATAAAAAAAAATAATTTGATTGAATTTTTTAATTATTTTTAAAAATTATGTATAATATAAAATAAAATGAATTAGTAAAAAATTTATAGGATGTGAAATAAAATTGAATAATTTATTGAGAATTATATTAAGTGTAAATAAAATATAAAATAATTTTTAAAATTTTTTAAAATAAATTTAAGATTTTAATTATAGTTAAAATTAGCTATAATTTTTTACTCATTTCCATATAGGGCCTAAGTTTCATACTTTTGTTAAATTTCATTCAAATACAGTGCTTTACTTAAAAATTAGTTATAAAAATATATATATTTAGATGACTGTTTTGTAATTTTTTATGATCATTTCGTAAGTAAAAATTCTCAGGCTTTAGAAAAAGAGGGTTTTCACAATAACCCTGTTTAATGCATAAAAAGCACTACAAATTTATATAAGGCTAATTATTTGCATACCACACCATTTAATTTTATTTATATTTTATCCATTTATTCTTAGTTAATTACGCTATGCATATTCAATATTATAAAATCTTACATATACACATTTTAACTTATTTCTATTATAATAAGTAATTATAATTTTTCAATAACCTAACTATAATTAGATTACAAAAAATTTGAGCCATTCATTATATTATTTTATGGATATTTAAATATATTTTAAATGAAAATTCTAAAATCTTAATGTTTAAGTGGCGGCAAAGGAATGAGACATCCGCGATGTGAATTGATTTTAGGACAAATCAATACTTTAGTGTGGTATTGAGGAAGAGAAAAATATGTATCATTAAGAGTAAAAATATAATTTTAATGATTTACTAATAATTTTTTTTTTCAAATAGATTTTGATTAAATTTTAACTTAAGTGTGTATATAATTTTTATAATATTTTGAGTGTGCATAATATAATTAACTAAGAATGAAAGAGTAAGATATAAATAAAAACTAAATGACGTGATATGTACGTAATTATCCCATTTATATATTATATAAGATGGGTTGCATTCAGAACTCTGACGAGCAATGTAAATTAATATTTTTTTTAAAAAATTTTTAAATTAAATCTCGAAAATTATAAAATTAGCATCGTCTGACTCCAACGAAAACATAATTGTTACTTTTTTATTGTTATATTATAAAATTATTTTTAACATTAATTTTTTATTTTTTTTAAATTATAACTATTTAAATATCAATATTTATGTTTTAAGATTTTAAATTGTTAGTGCAGCAGACGGAAGAAATTAAATTTTAGATTTTTATTAAATAATTTTTTAATTATGCATAAAATTTAAATTTTTTTTCAAGAAAGACCAATAAAAATGATAAAATTTTAAAAGAAAAATAAAACTGTAATGTTTTTATAATTTTAAAAATCAAAATCAAATTTTTTTTGGGTTCAATTTAATTCTCTTTCAACCTCTGGTCAGATTTACACAATTTTATATGTAATAATTAAAGGCCTATTTAGTTGCAGGAAAAACTATTGTATAAAAGGAAAAGTTTAGCCTTCTTTGTGATATATGTATTAATGAGAAATAAAATTAATTATTTTAAAAATTATATTAAATATAAAATAAAATTAATAATTGTGTTAAAAATTATTTAAAATATGAAATAAAGTTAAATTTAGATGTTGAAATTTTCATAGAATGTAATGTAAAATTAAATTTTTTTTGATGCTAAATAATTAAATAGTTTTTAATCATAGTTAAAATGTCCATTTCCAAAGTAATTTTATAATAATTAATAAATTTCAATTATATGATCATGTAAATTTCAATTTTTTTGTTTAAGGTTAAATTTAACAAACAGTTAAGTTTAGAATAATAATATTTGAGCCAACTTCAATTTTGAAATATTTCAATCTGATCATGACTTAAACTTTACTCAAAAAAATTATGACTTATTATAGCTCATAGTTTGATTCAATAAATTTAACTTGAGCTTGATTCGAGATAAATATTAATTCAAATATTCTACGACCATTCTTTGGGCAAACTCTCATCCCTAGTCCCTACATGTAAAACTAAATATTAATTAGAACAAATTATTATTTGTTTATATAAAAATATAATATTTGAAATTTATAAACTTTCAAATGGTTCGTATTTGGACATGTAATTAATAAATTTTAGTATTTCGCACGCAATTAGATAGTTTATTGAGGCGACATGTGTAAAAGATCAAACAAAATTATTAGAATAACTTTGAATTACTATTTAACTCTAAGGCTCGTTGGTCTCCAAGTTAAAAATTAACTTAATTTAATTTTAACTTAACATATCACATCATACATCAAATTTAATATTAAAAATTAATTTTATTTCACATTTTACACACATTATTAAAATAATAACTAACTTATATCACATCCCTAATATATCCCAATATAATAATTAATTTTATTTCACATCATTTACAATTTTTAATAAAAAAAAAATATCTCTATCTAAGTTTAATTTTAATCTTGTTAAATTTAACTTTACAAATAGACAGATCCTTAATAGATTAAACTTGATTGTATCTAAAATTGTAAAATTCTGCTGATAAATTCATATAATTAACATAATATTATTTAAAAATTTTTTATTACGGTTGTATAGGAATCTACGCTAACATATTTGGAGTGTACACGTGAAAGGCTCGCATGACGAGCTCACGAGGGAAGCTCAGCAACACTCACGCATGGCATTTTGGTAGATGCATGACGAAAAGTCTAAACCAAAGGACTTAAGTCGAATTTCCCGAAATGAATTGCCTAAACTCAATTTGTGCAAAATAAAGAATTTCATGCTATTTTTAAGAGGGTTGACTAGGCTGTGTGGACGGTGCAACCCGTACGAGCAGGGTCTCCAGACGCTAAGCGCACTACCATCACTAATGTCATGTCGTAAACAGAAGCCATTCAACCATAAGTCGGGCTTAAGCTATAAAAATCTTATTGTAATAAAAATAGGCCTCCCCTTGGTCTATACATCTCTCTCTCTCTCGTCAAAACTCCACTATCTTTTGTAAAATTGTTACAACGGGAAACAATCAAAGATTTTTTACGTCGAAAACCGACTGGCGGAAAAACCACGGCTCCTTTTCGAGGAGGCTTGAAAGATCACTAGAAATGCGTTTTTTTAGTTACAGTGTATTCGAAGGATATTTTTTGAATCCCAGCCCCCTTGAAGGCTGTGTACAGGAAATATATATACTCTAGGCCTGTTATGTCTAGTCACTTCTAGCCGAGTAATCTATGGCCTTAGCGACAGCCCAATTAATGCCTGCGGATAGCTAGTACGTGACTCATGTACGGTGTGTCAGCGGTCATGGCCTGTCGGTGGAAAAACCCATTTTCCTCAGAGAAGTACAATCCCCCAACAGTCAGATGTGGCGTTGGGGCCTTGCTCTTCGGGATCTTCTTCGGCGTCTGCTTTTCGGGATGATATTCCTCCTATTCGGCTTGGGTGTTTTGCTCACGTGGAGACCACGTGAGCAACCACGTGGACAGTTCAGATGAAGATGACGCGAATTCAATTACAACAAAAATGTTTCTCTATTTAGTGGAATCCTTTTAAGTCACCGTGAGACGGACGTCGTGGTTTTCCCGCTTAAGCAGTTTTCATGTAGCAATTTTATAGAAGGTTATTTATAGATGTCACTAAGCCAAATAATTATTTTCTCTAAATAACATTATATAACACTAAGATAACATTGAACTAAACGACCCTTAATAATTTCAGCTAATATGCATTTAATAATTTAGATTATTTAGCATACTGTAAGACAATATCAATAATAGCATCGATGATAAAACAGTGTCAATATTAATTCATAAACTAATAATATTTTCACGAGATAATCGAACATGCATAACATGGCTATCGCAGTTTATACGATTTGATAACAGTAAATCATTTATTTTTATACAATTAAATCACTAGATTTTTAAAATCACGTAATGAAATAAAATTAAATTACAACACGCATCAAACAAATCATAAAGAATTGGTTTCCCTATCTTAATTTCGAATCGATTCATTTATAAGTTAAGACTTCCAAAGCCCGTGTCTTATTTTATCTCTCTATCCAGCTATAATATAATAATTAGAAAATTTAATATTTTATTATGTTATAAAATCAATATCTTATTTTATACTTATATACTATTACTATCTAACATTTCTTCTCCTACCTCTCTCTTTATATATTATTCACGCATCAACAGAATAATTAGACATAAAATAAATATTTAATAATTAAATTTAATAAATAATATCTTATGTCAATAACCTAAAAAATAATTTCAAGCAAATCGAAATAACAATAACCCAACAAAATATTCGCAAATCACAAATTGAGTATAATATTTAGTACATCATTAAAAGATCTGAACAAATGTATGTTTTATTAATATTAAAATACTAAATCTTTTCATTATTTCATATCACTAAAATATTAAAATACTAAATTATTTTGAAAGTATGGGGGGATGGAGAGGAGAGTGCGAGGCAAAAGAAATCGCGAGTTCGTGACTGTCGCGCGAGTAGAGGCCGCAGAACGGAGCCTGAGTTAGGGACTCAGAGTTTAGGAAAGTTTTTTTTTTTAAATTTAAACTCAATCGGTCCAACCGTACCGGTTCATAGGTCAACCGGTTGAACCGCGATTTAGACCGATTCTGGCCGGTTTTAAGCAGATCCAGTTATAAAATTAAACCGGACTGGTTGGCTAACCGGTTCACGGTTCGACCGGTTGAACCGGCCGGTCCGATCCGATTTTTAAAACCTTGGTTAACACAATGACACCGCATGTAATGCATAGTAAAACGGAAGATGAGAGATATTCTTTCCTAACAATTCAAATATTGATGGTCCCTATAAGCAGGATCGGAGAAATTCAAATATACGAAGAATAAAGGCAATTTTGACGATATGATTGTTGAGGCAGCCAACAAAATTCTAACTACGCATAAGAAGTAGAAGCCTAGTAAAGATGTGATTTTGGAGGACAGACACCTACCCTCCATGGCACCACTCTTCTTCCAAAAAACATACATCAAAGTACAGCTTTTTGAATATATTAAGTCAAAATTTTTATAATTAATATAAAGATATATGAATTTAAAAATTGAATCTTGTTATAGTCCAATTAAAATAAAAAAAAATTTTAATCAGGTTTTCTTGTGTCCGAATATATACAACAAATTTTTTATACATATCCTAAATAATTTAAATGTAAGTAGTATAAACTCAATTCTTTTCTAAAATTCTCCACAGCACTTTCCTCGAAAATTTTTCAAAAGTTTTTTTTTAAATTAATAAAAACCAAATAAAAATTTTCTTTTCTCTTCCTGAACATCTCTATTAAATTTCTCAATAATGAATAATTTTCATAATAGATCTGCCTGGCATAAAATCAAACTGATTCTTTAATATCCTAGTAGCAAGATATAATCTATATTCAATCACCCTCTTTTAAAGTTTTAAAATATATGTAATAAAAATTATTTGTTAATTAAATTACTTGATGCTTATTATTGTCTACTTAATTTATAATTATTTAAATAATATGAATGTTAAATTAATTATGCGCTTATTAAAAATATATCAAAGATATTTATTGTGATTGTAAATATTACGAAACTAGCACATAAAGTAAATTTGGAGCTTTAGGTAAGTTTTGTAGAATTTTTGATTTTATTTTAAACTAAAAAAATTTAAGATTCAACTGAATAAAAAAAGGAGGGGACTTAACTTCAAGAAAAGATAATATAGAAGATGCAAATTATAACTTCACAATTTAAACCTTTTTTTTCTTCACTTCATTTCAAAATACTTCAATTGGTACGCCCAAGAAATAGGCCAATTCGGCAGCTTTTTGTTCAATTTCTCGTGGAGTCAAATTCTCATCAGTACGAGTCAAGGGAAGAGTTCCCTGGCCCCGGATTTCCATATAAAGGACACGACGAGAAAAAAGACCCTCTCTCACCTCCATTCTGATTGATTGGATATCTTTCAAAAAGAAACGAAGGAAGATGCGACGATTTCTTCCAGGAAATTCCCAACGAAAAAGGCCGGTTTTTTTTCAGATTTGGCGAGCATCTGGAATCACCGATTTGCGCCGTTGTCATTCTAATCGATTTGCAATGTTGCCAGAAGCGAAGGAGGTGCATACTCTTTTTTGTGTGTCGTTGACAGAAATAGCTAGTGGAACATGAAAAGAATGAAAGGATTGAGTAGTGTTAATCTTCTTATTAATATTCAAAACTTTAATTGAAATTTTTTATAAAAAATTTAATAAATAAATTTATGAGAAGATGAATTTAGAGAAATTTTCGTTTTTCACTCATAGGTCCTGTTTGGAACAAAAAGTAAAATCAAAATTAAAATAATACTAATTTAAAAAAATTAATAAATAAATTTTTTAATTATTCTACACAAATTTTAATATAAAAAAATATTATTTTATTTCATATACTCAATAATTTTCAATAAAAATATCTATTTATTTCACATCTTATAACAAAATGTTCAAATCGAGTATTTTGATATAGAATGTGAAATAAAGTTAATATTTTTATTGAAAATTATTGAGTATGTGAAGTAAAATAATATTTTTTTATATTAAAATTTATATAAATAATTAAAAAAATTTATTTATTATTATTATTATTATTATTATTATTTTGCCTTGTTTGGTTAGAGGATTAAATTTTAGACAAAAAAAATATTTTATCTTATAGATTTAATAAAAAAAATTAGCTTAATATTAAGAAGTGCGTAAAATGTGAAATAAAGTTAATTCTAATATTTGTATTTGTGTTGGATGTGAAATAAATTTGATTTTTATAATTGAAATTTATGTTGGGCTAAGGGGGCGTTTGGTTCAGTGTTATCTCGATGTTATGTTATGTTATTTTTAGAAAGTAATTGTTTGGTTTAATGATATCTTTAAATAACATTATAATTAATTACAAAAATATCATTACATGCTGACATCTAGATGTCACCCCAAATCGGGCGACATCTCAAGATAACACCGTCAATTTATCATTATAATGTCAATAACTTTCAACTAAACAAAAATAATTTGGATAGTATTGATATTTTCTAATATCATAACAATGAACGAAACAAATGTCCATTAATGAATAACAATGATATTTAGATAATATGATATCTAAATAACGTTGACATTGAAATAATACTGAACCAAACTCCCCCTAAAAGAAAAGCCTGAATCAAACGAGCCCTTAAACTAGTACCATTTTAGTTCCAATTTTGATTTTTGCGCTAAATAGGGCCTTAATGTGTCCAAGGAGAAATGATAAATATTAATTAATAAAGTTGTATATAATTTTTTTTATTTTCTTAGTACTTGCAAACATATAAGTTTATTTTAAAATGAATTTCAAGTTTACGGAATATATATCATGTTTTATTTCAATTGGATTCTTTTAATTTATTAAATTATTTTTCACTTTCTTTTTAAATTCATACAATAGTGTAAGTATAAAATTAATTATTAATTAAGTAAAACTATATTTTACTATGACCACAAAATTTACCAATGAAAAAAATCAAGGTGTTACAGAAGATTTTCTCTAAAACACCGAAGTTTGATAGACAGTCAGGGCTTAGGATCGTCGTCTCTTGCATGGTTGGAAATCCACTAAATCGCCGCAATAGGGTGTTTTTATTAGAACACTTTGGTGAATTATTGTGGACCGTCAAATTTATAATCGGATTAGCGTACTATATAATTTATGATCGATTTAGTCAAACTAGTCGTCGAACTAACTGAATTGATAAATCAATATTTTTTTTAAAAATTTCAAAAAGATAATATTATATTAATTATAAAAATTATTAAATTATTTTATATCATAAAAATATTTGAATAATTATATTTTTATTCAGTTTGAAGTACGATTCAATTTTGGTATAAAATGAATTAGATTATGTGTCATTTATAATCAGACTGATCGAATGGACGGGCCATTTTGATTTTGCAGATCAGAACTTAAATTTACTCAGCTGGAACTCAATCTAATTAATAAAAGAGTAAAGTCATTGACTTGAACTCGACTAGATAATTAAATGAGTCAGATTAATTCACTAATTTGATTTATTTATGGAACAAATATTTATAAATAAATAATAAATTTAAATTAAGTCAATTTTTTTTTAAAATTTATTTAACAAATAGGTTAAAATTTAGGGGTTTTTATCCGTATGACACAAAAAACTTCAATATTTACTTATTAGACACTTTAAAGTTAAATATTACATGACAATAAGTAAATATTGAAGTTTTTTGTGTCATATGGGTAAAATTCTCAATAAATATTTATAAATAAGTAATAAATTTAAATTAGGTCAATTTTTTTTTAATTTATTTAACAAATAGGTTAAAATTTAAAACTCATATTCAAAATTTTCGAATCCAGTTTTGAGTACGGTTCACGGGTCGTATTGCCACAATGCGATCCCTGCCCTGCACCAGCGAAGGCTTGAGACGGCGACCGGGTTGGCCTGCGGCTCTCGGCGCCATGGCGTAACGCAACCCTTATATATGGGAAGCAATATTCGGTAGTGCGGAAATGGGGAACATACAGGGAGACTACGGAGGCGGAGTACATATTCTCGGTCGCTTCCTCCGTGTTTTCCCCCAAAACCCTCGGGCCCTCGCCGGAACCCTCGCTTCAGTCAATCTTATCCGTGCAGCCGCACCAGCACGGTACTTCCTTCTGAACTGCTATGAGTTTAAGAATCCGTAGGACCAAACTTTGCTCGTGCTCTTTCTGTTCGTTTTTCTTCCCTCCCGTGCTGTGTATTTCTTGTTTCTTGATGGGGGTTTTGTCGGAGGCTGTTGTTGGTCGTAGTCGGAGTTTCTGCTTCCCGTTTTCGTGAGAAGGTTGTTTGTTCTTGAAGTAAGCTTGATCGCGATTTCACCATTTAAAATTTTCAGGCATGAAGGAGGGCTTTAGCTGGTTTTGGGCTTTATCTGTTGATTGATCCTTTTGGGCAATCGTGTTAACCTAGATAGTTCTCCGGGAACCATATACTGTTGCTGTGCTTCTACTGTTATTGTTGAAGGTCTCAGAATGAACTTTCAAGCATCCCGATGACTTTAACGTTCACTTCGTTGTTTTGATGAGGAGATCAAAAATTGTGCTTTGTGACCAGGGCACGGCTCGATCTGGCGGTATGAACGAATTTTACTCATTCTGTTCTTGCACATTTGTTTATGCTGGCTCACTCGAGTTATAGGTTCATTTTTACAATCAGGGTGGCTTATTTTTCTTTTCGCCCATGTTTTCCTTCATCTTTTATTATCAGAGCTGTGAGTAGGGGATCCACTTGAAATGGCATTGCCGGAAATTAATGGTCATGGGAGAGGGAGAGATGGCGTGGTAGTAGAGACTGACTGCGTCAAAGGGTTGAGGTCTTCATCTGAAGCATCTGATGTCCCAGCCCAGGTTCATTCCACTGGAAAGAAGTTCGAGGGGAAGGACGCCCTCTCTTATGCCAGTATTCTCCGCTCAAGAAACAAGTTTGTGGATGCTCTTGCTTTGTATGACATCGTTCTTGAGAAGGACAATAACAATCTTGAAGCCCTTATTGGCAAAGGAATTTGCCTGCAAGCACAAAATCTGAATCGGGAAGCTTTTGAGAATTTTATGGAAGCTATTAAGTTGGACCCTCAAAATGCATGCGCCCTTACTCATTGTGGAGTTCTATATAAGGATGAAGGCAGACTCCTTGAAGCTGCTGAGGTTTGTAACTTCTGATGGTGCAACTGTTGACTGTTGCTATCTTGTCTCTGGTGAAAACATGCTTCCTGAAATGGATCTTGTACACCCTTAAAAAAAACCCTATCAAAAAATGGATCTCTTCATATACTAATGAGAACCCTAGTATACAAACAACTAGGACATGCTTCCTGAAATGGATCTTGTACACCCTTAAAAAAAACCCTATCAAAAAATGGATTTCTTCATATACTAATGAGAACCCTAGTATACAAACAACTTGATACTTCATGAGGATGGGCCTTGCACTTCAAACAACTCGGCAGGTTTTCTTTTGATTTGCGATTTCACAGATATCAGTGTTAGCCGTTTGATGTATATTCACTTGGGGAATTTTTTAATTTCCCAATGCTGTTATCATGATTGATATCCATGTTTCCTGTCACATGCACATGAACTATCCACTAGGAAACTAGAGAAAGTGATAAAATGTGGTTGCGTCCTGTTCAGGCGTCATAAAGCCACCATCACCACCACAAAACTTATTAGAGTTTATGCAAATTGTATGTAGCTCGGTTAATGATTTACCTTATGTTATATGCTTTTAGCATTCATTGCCTGCCATTACTATGAAGTTTGTTAACCTTCAAACAAAGTAAATTCAGACACCCTTTCATGACATGGTCCATCCTTGGGATATACAATCTGTGCAATTCTTTCTAGTTTGGCCACCACCAATTTGGGCATTTCAGACTTATATATCAACATAATTATGTGAATAATTTGCCTCTTGGACAGCTTAACTAGAAACTAGGCAGTTTATTGCATGAAACTTATCCATGATGCCCGGGGTTGAACATTTGTAACAGCTACTTTTTTTTTTCCCCCTTTGAATGTGTTGTTTCATTTAGATTTCAAAATTGATGAGAATGTTGAGGCAATGAAATGTTTGACTTATGAAGCACAAAGTTCCACACAATTCACTAAATGCAAGATATTTTCAATTGCCTTTTCAGTTTTTTTTTATTAGGTGCTTTAATAATTAGTTTTTTGTCTTTTGTTGGTGTACATATATGTTGCGTAGTGACCATCTGCATGTAATCTATATTCTTACATCTGATGTGTCACTTTTGAATGTTGACTGTGGAACTAACATGAATAAATGTTGAGAAGGATACAGTATGCTTATCTTGCATAGTTTGTGTGATGATGATGGTGATGATGATGGTGATGATGATAACTATTGTTTAAAGAAATGAAAAGGATGAAGTCTTTGCTATAAATGTACTTTGACGTATCACAAGGGATGTATATGGAATGTTTAAGACCAATATTTCCATGAAGTTTAAGGCTTCTACAAACTTTTTCTTATACTTTACTTTGTGTTCATACTTGTGGTTATCGTTTTAAAATCATAATCCTACATGCGAGTTGTAGCATCGTTGACTGAATTTAATATTTTTTCTATTTAATAATAATTTAGCTTTAATCTTCCTTTTTGTTTTGTATTGTGAATGTTGCTGAAATGTTATTTTTGAAACATTGTGTTCTTTAGAAAATAAATATCAAGATTCATGTTAAAGGTATAACACTATTATGTATTAGTGGCATTATATCAAATTCATGAAACTCAACAAAATGGTTGAATGCAGTCGTATCAAAAAGCTCTGAAGGCAGATCCTTCTTATAGACCTGCTGCAGAATGCCTTGCTGTTGTTCTTACAGATATTGGTACCAGCTTAAAACTTGCTGGGAATACAGATGCTGGTATTCAAAAGTACTGTGAAGCTCTCAATGCAGACAACAGATATGCTGTAATGTCATAGTCATTTTTACTGTTTTCTTTCCAAATGTCATTGACATTGTTATTTTTTGTTTTTCCCAAACAATTTTTTTGTGATTTTTACGAAATAAAGAACTTTTCAATGCAGCCTGCTTATTATAACCTTGGAGTGGTGTACTCTGAGATGATGCAATTTGATTTAGCCCTTGGCTGTTATGAGAAGGCAGCATTGCAGAGGCCCATGTATGCAGAAGCATATTGCAATATGGGTGTCATTTACAAAAATCGCGGGGATTTAGAAACTGCTATTGCTTGTTATGAAAGGTGCATTGCTGGATCTTTTCTGCTGTTATAATTTTTTATGATATTTAAATTGATGGAATTTTGATCTGCTTTTTTCTGCTGTTGCAGATGCTTGTCTGTATCTCCGAATTTCGAGATAGCAAAGAATAATATGGCAATTGCTTTGACTGATTTGGGTACAAAGGTGGGTTGCATGTTAATGGTGATACATTGTACCTCTATATTTCCTGTTCTTCTTTATTTGGTAATTTATTAACTTAATTATGTACAGTTGCACATAAAGTTTCAGTGTAAATTAATAAAATGGAAACGACGTTTCTTGATCATTTAGTTCACAACAAAAGGATGTCAAGAAACATGTATCTAGAGAAAGTAGTAAGATGGGAAGGTTAGAGTGATTGAATAAATAAGATTGATTGGAAATATAGTCAAGCTAAGGTGATTGTGTTTTCCTTGATTTTTTCTTCAAGATATTGATGTTTGATTTGATAGGTAACCAGTAAATATTATCATAAACAAGAAATTGACTTTCCAAATTCATGGTTTACTAAAGTATCTTGTTTTGTCCATCTTAGTGCTTAATATTACTAGATTTTGTTTTTTTATATATTTCCTATGTGTTTAGTTTCTATGTTTACGGGTTGATAATGACTAGAAATTAGTGATATTTGTACTTGAATATTCTTCTATACATATGATATGGAGATTTTTCAGTATCATCAAAGGAAAAAAATGAAATCAGTGTCATATGTGGCTTTTATTCAGCTCTTTTATCCTTATTCATTAGGGTGATCCTCTCTCTATTATGCATATATGTGAGGACATACTTAAACTAATATTCTGTATTCTTTCAGTTCTGTTATATTACACTTATCAGGATATTACTGGCTTTTTAATGGTCAAAGCACTTAATAAGTATAAAGTTTGTTATCGTGATGATGCTCATGGAGTGGCCATAATATTGTTCTATGAGCAGAGATCATGGATTGTTTTATCTTCTTTGAAAATATATTGTTATAAGTATAAACCTATGACTTATCTAATCTGATCTTCTAGAAATTTATCTTGTGGTAAATTGTTGCATGGTCCCTATTCTATGCCAATAAGTCCAAAAAAATAAAAAAGTTTCATCAAGTTACCTATAATTGAACCATTATAACAATTTGGGTCCTATTTGTTTTTTCATTAAATTGTGTAAAATGACATATTTGCCTCCCTAATAATATCTTTCTTGTTGCTATATTGTCTCTCTTTTGGCCTTGAACCGAAGAGTCTCTCTCTCTCTCTCATTCTCTTTTCTCTCTATTTTGGTACCTTCAACTTCATTGGGAATGTTCACGAACTTCGTCTCCGCCCTAGCCGGTGACCTTGTCTAGTGTTAGGTTGCCCTCCTAGTTGATGTCCTTTTTTGGCATCATCTTGTAGTTTACCATGATGGTCATCCAAAAGTGCATCGAATTCTTTAAGAAGATTAGCAACACCCTTACCATCTTCCACACCAACTCCATTGTCGAACTCCTTACCGGATTTCTTGTAGGTCCAAAACACATGCAGTACTTTGTCGGTGACAATTCCAAGTACAACAACTTCGTTTATATCATCAAGGATGAAACGGGCGAGCCTCACGCTCTCTATCACCATCCACCAGAGTTGGGAAAAGAGCATCTACAGTTTTTTATTTTATTATTTTATTTTATTTTAATATATAATTATTCTGTTTCAATCTTTACTTACGTTGTGTTGTTGAGTTTTGATCGTTAGATCCATGTGATGAAGTAAAAGATGTTAAATTTTCTTCATTGATGTTGATGTCTTGGAGTTGAAACTCTATGGTTTTGCAATAAGATATAGTTCAAGCTATCTTAATCATCCCTTTTCTCTCTCTCTCTCAACCATAGTTCAAGCTCTATGATTTTTATTTTATTATCTCTCTATGGTTTTTTATATATTTCCTATGTAATTAATTTCTGTGTTTACAGGTTGATAATGACTAGAAATTAGTGATATTTTTACTTGAATATTCTTCCATACATATGATA